>JAMXBD010003519.1:0-116265 GCA_024138025.1 Combretum micranthum
TTTTCAAAACATTTTGTTCTTTTCAAAAGTTATTCACTCCTAACGTAACATCACAAGAGATCTATTGATATTTCTAGGAGACTGACTTCTTCCAAGCAGGACAGCTATCCACTTGTTAATTCTTTTGGGGCATTCTTCGCCAAATGTCTCGGCTGTTTACAAATGAAGCACTTCAGGGTTTCCTTTCTTGGACAGTCCATAATCTTATTGTCGAGCCTGGATTTTTTCCACTCATCTGGTTCTAGTTCATTTCTCTTAACCCGATTCATATTAAACCCGAACACATTTAACATGAATCCTCGAGGGAGTTAAAAGAAATTTTTAAAATTTAGAGTCGCCACCCGATATAAATCGGGAAAAAATAAAAAGTTAGGATCAATGGGTCGGTTGATCCTAACTTAGCTACTAGTCTGCGAAAATTTGATTTAAAAAATCAACTTTTAAAACCAAATATCATGGATTCGGGGGCTAACCTATTAAAACCAAATTGGTTACCACTTTTGGAATTTTTAAACTTATAATTTTATCCTTTTCATGCTAAAAAAAAAATATATTACATAACAATATTTACAAGTCAAATCTTTTATTTTTATTTTTTTATGTGCTTTTCTTCATTTTTATTTTTATTATTTTTTTAGAACATAAAACATCAACAAAATATCTATATTTACAAAAAAAAACTTTTTTTTATTTTTTATGTCGCCCCGCAGGTGCCTACGTACTCGCTAATCGAGATCAGACAAACGTAGTAGTTCTTTTAAAAAAAGCTTTAATTTGTTGGTCAATTTTAATTTTTTGAACTCTTCTCAATTTAAGTTCATTAAATTTTCAAGTTTTATAAAAAATCATTTTTTGATGCTCCTATGATCTAATAAATTGATTTTTTTTTATTTTATGAAAATATAATTTTTCAAGTCCGAAAATCATTTATTATTATTTTTTCTAAAAATTTTGTTTTTGGAAAATCCAATTTTGTCATTTTTATCTATTATTATTATTATTATTTTATTTTTTTTATTTTTTATTATTTTTTTTAAAAAATCATCACATAATTTCACAACATATCCAGAATAATTTAAAATATATTAAAAATATTTTTCATGCATTAAATATGCATTTCTAAGGTAATTTGTGTATCATACACATTAAAAATATTCAAAAAATATCAAAAATATCAAAAAAATAAATTTATATAAAAATAAATATTTTGATTTTTCTGGATTTTTCTGTATTTTTCTGAATTTTCTGATTTTTTTTATGAATTTTTTATAAATTTTTTACTATTTTTTGCTATTTTTATTATTTTCTGAAAATTAATTATATAATAAATATTAATAAAAATATGCGGATTAACCTGACCGTCGGATGAAGCGGACGAGATCTGGTAGCGTCGATCTCGCTGACCGATTGGATCGTCTGATCTTGTTGACTCGATCTGGACCGTCTGATCGCTTGATGAAATCTAGGCCGTCTGATCGCTTAATGAAATCTGGGCCGTCTGATCGCTTGATCAATCTGGACCGTCTGATCTCCTGATGAAATCTGGGCCGTCTGATCGCTTGATGAAATATGGGCCATCTGATCTCTTGATCAAATCTGGACCGTCTGATCAGAGTTGACCGTTGACGATGACCGACGACCGTTGGACCGATGACCGACCGGGTTGGATTCGGATCTCGGGTAGGATCTCGGAGCTCCGGCGGTGAAGAAGACGACGACGCGACTTTTCGGGGCGGATTCCGACGACTCCGTGGTCCTCGGTGGCTGGAAGCTTATCGGCTCGACTCCAATGGGGTGGCGCGTCCTTGAGGTGGTGGTTCACGCCCAGTACCACCGTGGACGGCGTTCGAAGTGGTGGTCGCCGCGGTTCAAATCCGAAAAAAATAAAAAAATTTGCAGAGATGATTTGAACAAATTGATCAAATTAAAGCACACTAATCACTTTAAACTTGTTCCTAAAGCTCCTTAAAACACTCCAATTGAATCAAAAACAATTCGAAATTCTCAAATTTCGAATTTTCTCTTTAAGAACCCTAATTTTCGAAATCTTCGCATTCACTCATTCTGATTGTGTTTTGTTGAAATTGACTTTGTGCTTTTGCTCCTAGGACCTCCTATTTATAGGTTGCAAGCTCAATTTTTCAGTTTCGAACAGTTTCAAAAATGAATTGATTTTGCCCTTTGATTTTTCCACGAATTTAATTAGAAAATCCATCATCAAATTGTTTGAAACTGATGAATTGATGATTGTTTCATATTCCATGCCAGATTCATCCACTCAATTTTGTAACTCCTCAATTGAATGCAATTGAATGCTTTATACATTGAATCTTGTAACTTTTGGTTGTTTTTTGCACTAATCTTTCATATTTTGTAACCACTTTGCAATCCCATCATCAATTTTGACAATCAATGAAGTTTTGTCAGTTAAAAACTGATGCAAAGTAAAGCAAAAGTCACATTTGAGGAAAATGAAAAGACAAAAATGATAAAAAGGCAAAATTTGCCTTTGCTAGGGTTTGAACCTGTGTCCTTGAGCTTGAGTGTGTGTTTGGGTCCATATGTTTAACCAACAGGCCATTTGGCCTGTGCCTTGATCACTTAGCCAATTTCATCAATACTTAAGGCTTTTGAAAAATGAATTTAATTAAATTTTAAGCCTTAATTAATTGGGCAAAAATGGGTGTCTACAGCTGCCCCTCTTTGTGGTAAAGTTTGAACAAAACTTTTGCCACAAAGACAAAAAGATAACCAATTTTTGCTTAGCTTCTCCTTCCAAAATCTTGTGCTAAACTTATCTGTCGAGTTCAGACTTAGAAATTTCCTAGGTCAACTGTCGGACCTAGACTTTAATTTGGTCATTTGCCGGACCAATGGGCTTTGGTTTGGTCATTTCCCGGACCAATGGGCTTTGGTCATTTGCCGGACCAATGGGCTTTGGTTTTGGTCATTTGCCGGAACAATGGGCTTTGGTTTTGGTCATTTGCCGGACCAATGGGCTTTGGTCATTTGCCGGACCAATGGGCTTTGGTTTGGTCATTTGCCGGACCAATGGGCTTTGGTCATTTGCCGGACCAATGGGCTTTGGTTTGGTCATTTGCCGGACCAATGGGCTTTGGTTTGGTCATTTGCCGGACCAATGGGCTTTGGTTTTAGTCACCATCTAGAATGGATGGATTTCTGACTTCTGTCTTGTTCACTATCTTGGATAGATTTCTGAATTTTGTCTTCATCACCATCTTGAGTGAATGAATTTCTGATCTGTCTTGATCACATCTTGAGTGAATGAATTTCTGAATTCTGTCTTGATCACCATCTTTAGTAGATGGGTTTCTGGATCTTGTCACCATCTCGAAAGGATGAATTTTGGGTTACCATCTCTAAAGGATGGATTTTGGGTCACCATCTCGATGGATTTTGAGTTGGGTAGTACTAGACTATTGTCTAGACTGAGGGTATTTGTGATTTTTCAATCCACTGGGGTTTCTTTCTCTTTCTCTTTTTCTTTTTTTCCTTTCTCTTTTTTTTCTTTTTTCTTTTTTTTTCTTTTTTTTTTTTCTCTTTTTTTTTCTTTTTTCTTTTTTTTTTCAATCCAACATGCTTCAATTTTCTATCAAAATTAGTTATTCTTGCCATAATATTTTCTTTTAAAATAAGAACAATCAATAGACCAAACTGTATAAACGCATTCATTCAGTATTATAAGATGCTCAAATTTCTTTTTCTGATGATTCAAATGGTGTTTGATTGGAAATTTGTTCAGAAGAATTTTGTGGGTTAGGCTTTGATTCAACTTCAAAGAATTTCAGGCTTTGATTCGACTTCAGAGAATTTCAGGAATATCAACTTTGCTTATAATTAATTAAAATAAAATCAATTGATCACTTGAAATGACAAGTTTTATTGATCAAGGATAATAACTTTACAGCATCTGAGTTCACAGGATCCTTTAAATTGGGTCCATCCATTTGGGAAAGGATTAATGCTCCTCCCGATAAGACCTTCTTCACTATATATGGTCCTTCATAATTTGGTGTGAACTTTCCTCTGGAATCTTGCACATTTGGCAGCATTTTTCTCAAAACCAAATCACCTTCTTGGAAATTTCTTGGCTTAACCTTCTTGTTAAATGCTCTAGCCATCCTTTGTTGATATAATTGCCCATGACACATGGCGGTTAATCTTTTTTCATCTAAAAGATTTAACTGTTCAACCTTTGTCTAACCCATTCAGCTTCTTCGAGCTCTGTTTCAGCCAATACTCGGAGCGAAGGAATCTCAACTTCTACTGGTAAAACAGCTTCAGTTCCATATACCAGGGAATAGGGCGTTGCCCCAGTTGACACTCTTACAGAGGTTCGATATGCCATTAATGCTAATGGGAGCATTTCATGCCAATCCTTGTATGCAATTGTCATCTTCTCAATGATTCTCTTGATGTTTTTGTTGGCGGCTTCTACTGCTCCATTCATCTGTGGGCGATATGGAGTGGAATTCCGGTGTTTAATCTTGAATTGCTGACATAAATCAGTCATTGCATTGTTGTTCAAATTTGTACCATTATCAGTAATGATACTTTCTGGAGTTCCATATCGAGCAATGATATCTCTTTTGATGAATCGAACCACAACGGCTTTTGTCACACTGGCGTATGAAGCAGCTTCAACCCACTTGGTGAAGTAATCGATTGCAACTAGTATGAATCGATGACCATTTGAAGCTTTTGGCGATATTGGCCCGATTACGTCTATTCCCCACATTGAGAACGGCCATGGTGTTGACATTGACTGTAATTCCTTGGAGGAGCATTTATCTTGTTTGCGTAAATTTGACATAGATGACAAGATCTCACATGTTTGATACAGTCTGATTCCATGGTTAACCAGAAATATCCTAGCCTCATAATCTTTTTAGCTAGCATATATCCGTTCATATGAGGTCCACATACTCCCTCATGAACTTCTTCCATTAATTTTTGAGCTTCATTTTCATCTACACATCTCTAGGGTTGTATCAAATGACCTTCTGTATAAGGTATCTCCACTTAACAAGAAATGACTTGCCAGACGTCTCAATGATTTTGATCCTTTTTGTAGCACACTCAGGATAACTACCTGTTTGCAAGAAAATTTTGATATCTTGAAACCATGGTTCATTTGATTCAATCACAGCACAGAATGCGGGTTCACTTCTTATTCGGACTTGCAAAGGTTGTATTCTTACTCCTTCAGTGAATTGGATCAAAGAGGCCAGAGTAGCCAATGCATCAGCAAATTGATTCTGAGTTCTCGGCACATAAGTGAAGGAAATTTCTTTGAATTTCCTGCTAACTCAGCCAAGTGATTATGATAAGGAATCAACTTGGGATCCTTAGTTTTGAACTCGCCTCGAGTTTGGAAAATGATAAGTGATGAATCTCCAAACACTTCGAGCTCCTCGATATTCATTTGAATTGCCATTTCTAATCCCATGATGCATGCCTCGTATTCCGCTACATTATTTGTGTAAGGAAACATTAATCTGGCTGATGCCGGGAACTGTTCTTCTTTTGGTGAGATAAGGACTGCCCCTATTCCACATCCGTATACGTTGGCTGCTCCATCGAAATACAACTTCCAATTGTTGTTTTCGGCTTCTGTTTCTGTTATTCTGATGCCTTCATCTGGAAACTGATCTTGTTCCTTTAATTCTTCGTCATCAACCGGGCTTTCTGCGAGTTGATCAGCTAAAACTTGTCCTTTGACTGAACTTTGATTCACATAAATGATATCAAATTCAGAAAGTAGCATCTGCCATTTCGAGATTCGACCTACTAAAGCCGGTTTGCGTGCCAAGTATCGCAATGGATCATGCTTCGTAATCAACTCGATCGAGTAGAAGAGCGTATACTGCCTAAGCCTGTGCATAACCCATACTAATGCACAGCAGGTTTTTCTATCTCTGAATACTTTTGTTCTCCATTGAGAATTTCTTGCTTAAGTAGTAAACAGCTCTTTCTTTTCCTTCCTCATCTTTTTGCCCAGCACACAACCCATAGATTCAGGAAGAATTGTCAAGTACAAGAACAATGGTTTCCCGGTTTTGGAGTAACCAGTACTGGTGGATTCGTCAGATACTGCTTTATCCGATTAAAGGCTTTTTCACATTCTTCATTCCATTCAATTAGGGCATTCTTCTTCAGCAGTTTAAACAGCGGTTGGCACTTATCAGTCAGCTGTGATATGAATCGAGCAATGTAATTCAACCTTCCCAAGAGGCCTCTGATTTCCTTTAATGTTTTTGGTGGAGGCAAATCCTGAATCGCCTTGACTTATCAGGATCGATTTCTATCCCTTTTGGCTAACCATGAATCCTAATAATTTTCCAGATGTCACTCCGAAAGTGCATTTTTCTGGATTCAATTTCAACTGGAACTTCCTTAATCTTTCAAAAAGCTTCCTTAACACCTACATGATCATCTCCTTCCTTTGTCTTGGCGATCATATCATCTACATATACTTCCACCTCTTTGTGCATCATATCATGAAGTATAGCAAGCATTGCTCGTTGATAAGTTGCCCCGGCATTCTTGAGACCGAAAGGCATGACCTTGTAACAAAAAGTTCCCCAGGCTGTAACGAATGTGGTTTTGACCTTATCTTCTTCGGCCATTAATATCTGATTATACCCTGAAAATCCATCCATGAATGAAAATAGATGATTTCCAGCGGTATTGTCCACTAAAACATCGATGTGAGGCAACGGGAAATTATCTTTCGGGGTTGCTTTGTTTAGATCTCTGAAATCCACACAGATTCTTACTTTCCCGTTTTTCTTAAGTACTGGCACTATATTTGATACCCAATCCGAATAATCAGAAACCTCAATGAATCCTACTTCAAGCAACTTTTTTACTTCATCCTTGATTTGGAGGAGTAAATCCGGCCTAAATCGCCTTAATTTTTGCTTTATAGGTTTAAAATCCTCCTTTGTTGGCAATTTGTGAACCACAATGGATGGGTCTAAACCAGGCATATCGCTGTACGACCATGCAAAAACATCCAAGTATTCGGCTAGTAACTTGGTTAAATCTTGTGCCGTGCTCTCAGGCAATTTTCCCCCTATCCTCAGATTCCTAGGGTTTTCACTTGTTCCCAAATTAATCACTTCAATGGTTTCGGGAATTTCAATCTTCCTTGTTCAAAATTTTGCCAAATTTCTTGTGTTCTAAATTGATAATCAATATCATCTTCAACTAACCCAGTAGAGTTAGAGGTGATATTGATATTTTCATTAATTATACGCGCGAGATATCCCTGAACTTCATCACAATTGTCGAATCTGGTTGAATATGAATGAGGAATGTATGAGAATATGTGAAAACACAAATGGAAATAAATTTTATTAAACTGGGACGGTGTTTAAGTACACTTATTTGAGCATCACATAATACTGAAAAACACGAAACACAAATCTAGTCTTAGATAAATTCTTACTTAAAAGACTTAATACTAGCGCAAGGCACAGAGAACCAATTTCTCAAGATCATTTCTTTGGATGAAGCATCTTCTTTGATATCATCTGGCTGCTGGATATGATGTGGCTTTGGAAAGGAATGGCTGATGTGAGGAATTTTGATGATTGGATCATATTCCTTGTCGAGCTTCCTTCTCATTTGGTTTTTCATTTCGCCACTTCAGCACAAGTGGGGGAATAACCCATCCAAAGGTTCCCACCTGAGTTTCTTTCTCATCATCATCATACAGACTTCGTCAAACATTTGAAGCCCGAAGTCTTCTTCTCCTTCTTTTCCAATGTAAGGGACAGCTGTCTCCTTGTAAATGGCATAATCCTGTTCTCCCATAACAGTGATGAGTTGACCATTGGCTATGAACTTAACTTTCTGGTGCAGGCTTGATGGTATTGCCTGGCAGCATGGATCCATGGTCTTCCCAACAGCAGATTGAATGTTCTGGGGATATCAATCACTTGGAAAGGAATAATGAAAGTTTGAGGCCCGATGATGACTTCTAACTCCACTTCACCTATTATATCTCTTTTGATCCATCAAAAGCACGAACCACAATAGAGCTTGGTTTGATGTCTGACGGTTCAATTTCCAATAAGCTCAAAGTGGCTAAGGGGCACACATTCAAAGAGGATCCATTGTCAACTAATACTCGAGAGACGATCTTTCCACAGCTTTTGACTACGATGAAGAGGGCCTTGTTATGTTGATCCCTTCCTCTCCCAGTTCTTCAGATGAGAAAATGATTTGCTCATTTGCAAAGATTGAGTTGATGATATGCCCCAAGGCTTCTTCTGATACACCTTCTGGAACTTTCACTTCTTCTAAGGCTTTGAAAAGAGCCTCACGGTGTACATTAGAGCTAATCAGCAGACTCATGAGCGATATTTGGGCAGGTATTTTGGCCAACTGCTCGACAACCTTGTATTCACTTGCTTTCATCAGTTTTGCCAATGCTGACTTCTCTTCATCTTTCTTTCCTTCTTCATTTTGCTGCTGTGGCATATTCACAGTTGCATTCTTTCCGGTCGACTCATAAACTCTTCCTGAGCGAGTAAGGCCACCAACCATGGCCATTGAAGCATGATTTACCGCCTTATAATCAAATGGAGGCTTTATATCATTCACAGCAAGGGGTATGAAAGGTATAGTTCTAGGCTTTGATGAAGTTGATCCATCTTCACTACCTTTGCCTATTTCGATTTTGATGGATCTAGGTCCACCTTCGATCATACCACAAACTCGTCTTCTTTTGCTTTCTTATCTTCCTCTTCAAATTCGGACCCCATCCAGTTGGAGGAGTCAGCATAGACACGGGGCTCAAACCAGTAATCTATTAAATACTGGTATTTTCCATCATTTCCCAGGGTTCCAATGGTTGGATCTCCAGCCTGATACCTTTCCCATAACTCAGCCTGTGTGCTCGATCTCCTTGGTTTCGGGATCAACATTTCCAGAATCTCTTCTTTTTTAATAGTTCCTCTTGTAGTAGCTTGTAAATAGCAGGCCTGGTTTTGGTGCGGTCTCTTAAATTCATATTGAGCAAATGACCCTTCTGGCGAAGGTTCCATGCTACTTGTTCTATGGTGATTGGCAACTCATCCAGATTGATTTCTTGATCGGCACTTCAGCGGTGATCATATTGATGACTGGTCCATGGTTTGGCAGTGGGTTAGTAGAGACGTTTGGAGTCTCAACGAAATCCAACTGGATGACTTTTGCATCAATAAGATCTTGGATTTTATGCCTAAGCCTCCAGCATCTGTCTGTTGAATGCCCGATTTGCCCCATGTGATATTCACACTTCAGCTCAGGATTGTAATATCTAGGCTTTAAGTCTTCCCTAGGAACTTCAAGATTGATCAGATTATCGGCCCTTAATTTAGCTAATACTTGGCTAAGGGGAACCGGAATTCGAGTGAAGTTCCGCCTGCTGAACCTTGATTGTTGATTTGGGACTGCACTTTGTTGAGTCTGATCCTTATTCTGATTTTGATTCTGATTTGTTGACAACACGAAAGACTTAGTAGGGCCAGTTGCATCTGAAGTATTGACCATGCTGACGGTTGAATCTTCCCTTTGTATGGGACATTTCTCGGTGCAGTATATTTCTTTTCTTGTTGCAATTTTCCTGCCGAAATTGCATTCTCAATCCTGCACCCAGCTATCACCACTTCTGAGAAACTTGCTGATGCATGCCCAATCAGATGGGAAAAGAAAGGTTCCTCTAGCGTGTTGATAAAAGTGAAAGTGAGGTCCTTTCAGGCAGGGGTGGTGATCCTTGCAGCCAATGCTCTCCAGCGCTGAGCATACTCCTTGAAAGTCTCTTCTTTCTTCTTCTTCAGATTGCTTAAATCCCATACCGAGGGCGCCATCTCAATGTTAAACTTATACTGATTAAAAACGCCCTAGCCAACTTGTCCCAAGTATCAATTTCTTGATGGTCTAATTGGGCGTACCAGGCCAAAGCAGCACCAGTAAGACTGTCCTGGAAGGTTTGCACCATCAGCTTGTCAAACTTGCATATTGCCCCATTCGTCGCACATACAATCTGGTATGCATATTAGGGCAACCTGTCCCGTCATATTTTTCAAATTCCGGTGCCTTAAATTTCTCAGGGAAGGCACCTTCCTCATATTGAGGCAAATTCAGATCGCGGTTTGATCAAAACCATCGAACGTCTTCATTTTCTCAACAGTTTTTTCCATTTCTTTAGCCTGAGCTTCCAGTTCTTTCTTCAACTCAGCCGCATTAAACTCATTTGTGACTCCTCTTGCTGAATAAGCTGTCCTTCAATTTCTTTTCCTTTCTGTGACCTTGAGATTCTTCAGAGTTGTGGGGGTCTTGAGTTGTGCAAGACTCTGTGTTAAAGCCTGCATCTGTTCAGCAATTCCAAGGAGGGTTTGTTCCACGGTGTTGAGTCTTTGCTCATTGGTCTGGTCTGTGGGGTTGCTCCCGGTGTTAGACATCTTAGCTCGGGATCTGGTAACAATAGGGCTCCTAACCGGCTTGGACGCTATCTTTCAAGTTTTATTAAACTCGAATTTGCTAGACCTGGACATTTATCATTTATTATATTTTTTTAGAATAAATGATTAATATACATATGCAAGAATGCAGATATGCTATCACACAGATGCAAATGGGGATATTGACCAATGATTTTTTTTTAAAAAAATTTGTATTAAAAGATAATTTAACATAACAAAAACTTCTAATGGTTTAGAAACCTTATTTCCTAGTGACTGAATAAAACTACTTTCTAATGGTTTCAAAGAACCTTGATTCCTAAGGACTAAACCTAAACCAACTAAACCAGTCTTCTTGTCTTAGCGGGGCAAACAATCTTGTCTTCCAGGGCTAGAATTTTCTTTTGAGCTGCCTTCAACTCAGCCTCTAAAATGAAATTCTGCTTCCAGCACTTTGCAGGCGATCCACCATTTCCCTCTCTCTTTCTTGGAAATCTCGGTGACATACTTCCAGGCGAGCCGAAACAGCTTCCATGTAAGCAATTGTTTCAGGGTCAGGTTCCGATGGTGCTGGTTGAAGGACATCGGGAGCTTCATATCGAATATCCTTATTCTTCTTCATTTGGCTAGCCACATACCACCTGGTTGCTCTATACTTCTTGTTTCCTTATTTTCTGGCTCGACTTCAAAAACCGGCTTCACCTCTCTATTTTCCCATATAGCTCGGATTTGATTTAGCTTGATTCTTTAGCTGGTAGTATCTTGGTTGGATCCAAATAATCTAGAGTGACTTGCTCCAAATTAGGCTTGACAGTAATATCTTGCACATACCATACTGTCTGATAACACTTGAGGGGTAATAACCAGTACAGCCGGTGAGTCCAATTAGGGGTACTGCCATGTATTCCTTGCAACTTAGGATGGCTGCAGGGATTTTGAACCAGCGAGCTTGCCACATCATGTCTTCAGGTGGCATGTCTTCAAGAATGGCAATTATATCCCATAAAGGATGATCATCTTCCATGTGGACCCTTTCAGCAAAGGATTGGATGAGATCATATTTCAGGCTGATGAGGGATCCATTAGCCAAGTCTTTTCCGTAGTGCTTAATGTGGCTAGCAAACCAAACCATTAGTAAGTGCATGCTTGCTTTGAACTTGCCTTGTCCTTTAGACTTGATGTGATTCAGACTACGGACTTGTTCGGCTAGAAGAGCAGGAACATAGATTTGCCAGCTAAATATTGAGAAACCAGCTCTATGACCGGAAGTGGATGAACAAATTGCCATTAGGGAAGAGAATAGTTGCAAAAGCAGCTACTATGAAGGCATTAACCCGGTTTTCTTCCCAAACTTCAAGTGGTATACTGAAAGTGGATCGGTTGCTTTTAAAGTATTCAGGAGTTCCAAACCAGTCCATCAGTGTGTTAGCGGATGCAATATTCATTACAATCTTGATGGCTTCAATAATTGGTCCCCTCTTGATCCCCAAAAATTCTGATATAACACGGACCGGGCTATGCTTGAAATTTGGAATATAGATTCCTTCAGAGGTAGGAGGTGCTTGGAGTAGCCTAGTATATTCCTCAATGGTTGGGCTAAGTACATGCTGACCAAACGGAAGACAGCTTCTTCAGGTTCCCATAGATGAGTAAGGGCCCGGAACATGGTGAATGGAACATGGATCTTTGGTAGGCTGAGGATTGGGCCTAACCTATCTTCAATGAATGACTTTGGACTGGAGTAAAACTGACAAACCATCGGTCCAGTAGGAGCATTGGATCCTTGAAAGGTTCCACTCGATTTTCTCTAATAAGGCGAGCCCATAAGCTATCGCTACTGTCGGTTGAAGACATCATTTTCTGAAAATTTTTAAAAGGTATAAGCTAGTGGTATATTTTTGATATCTCGAGCCCCGGGACACGCTTTTCAAAGTCTGTATCCGAACGGTTTAGAAATAGGTCAAAAATTTACCAATCTGATAATTATAAACGAACTTATATTACTATGAGTTATTCTATATATTTAAACTACATCTCGACCTCTAGGGTTAGGGGCACTAGATTGCTGGACTTACACTATTGTATTCCGGTTAGGGTTTCCGGGTGATTTTCCGGTTTAGACCTTTGCCAATTTGGAAACTGATATTTTTTTATATAACTATTTAATTTGAGAAATTTATTTTAAATTTTATTTTTGTAAGTATTTAATAACTCTTAATGTTTTTGGAATTCTTTAATTGGTTTCATTTCCGAAAGTTAATCATTATTTACTTTTTAATAATTTGTTTCTGGGCTTTATATTACTCGATTTTACAAGTCGGAGCTAAATATGAAATTTTTCGTACATCGTGGTTTTGAATTTGAAAACCATGAGTTCTTATTTTATTGTTTAAAGATTTTCATTTCTCAAGATTGAGAAATTTTTGAATTCGTTCGTGATTTAGGACTTGTCAAAATTCGGTTTTAATTTGGAGTGATTTTTAGGGTTTATTTTCGAAGTTCATTTTGAAATTATTTATTGAAATTTTCCGGGGCTTACATATTAAGATGTACTAAGATCTGAAAAGCCGCTATTAGTGGAACAGCATGAAGCGAGATGTGGCGGATTATGTAATGAAATGTCTGATTTGCCGACAGGTGAAGGCAGAGCACCAAAGACCGGGTGGATTGCTGAAGCCTTTACCCATTCCTGAGTGGAAGTGGGATCAGATATCTATGGATTTTGTGTGTGGGTTTTCCCAAGACCTTATGGTTGTGATGCGGTATGGGTAATAGTGGATCGGTTAACCAAGTCGGCACACTTCTTACCTATAAATATGACTTATTCGATGGAAAAATTAGCCAAGATCTACATTCGGGAGATTGTACGGTTACATGGCATACCTACAGGGATTATTTCAGATAGAGACCCAAGATTTGTTTCTAAGTTTTGGACAAGCCTGCAAAAGAGTTTTGGCACTAAATTGCATTTTAGTACGGCTTATCACCCTCAGACCGATGGACAGTCTGAGCGGACGATCCAAACCCTAGAAGACATGTTGAGAGCATGTGCCTTGGAATTCAAAGGGAGTTAGGATAGTCATGTACATCTAATTGAGTTTGTCTACAATAACAGCTATCACTCAACTATTCAGATGCCACCGTATGAAGCACTGTATGGACGACGCTGTAGATGCCCTTTGTTTTGGGATGAAGTAGAAAAGGTAGCTATTGGGCCGGAATTAGTACAAGAAGCAGCCGATAAGGTGAGGATAATCTAGTGAAAAATGAAAGAGGCTCAAGACAGGCAGGAGAGCTGGGCAGACCTGAAAATAAGAGAACTCGAATTCAAGGTGGGTGATCATGTGTACCTGAAGATAAGCCCGATCAAAAGTATTAAAGGAATGCATGCACAGGGAAAGTTAAGCCCGAGATACATTGGACCTTTTGAAATCTTGGAGAGAGTCGGAGATCTGGTGTATCAGCTAGCCTTACCACTCAATTTATCCGGGATCTACAATGTATTTCATGTGTTAGTATTGAAAAGGTACGTTGCCGACCCGGAAAGGATTCCGGAATTGGAACCGATTCAACTGAAAGAAAACCTGACATATGAAGAACATCCCATAGAGATATTGGATAAGAAAACTCAAAGGCTGCGGAACAAAAATATCCATTATGTTAAAGTATTATGGAGAAATCATGCTTTTGAGGAAGCGACTTGGGAAGCTGAGGAGGAAATCCGAAGGAAGTACCCCGAGCTATTTGAAGGATAAGGTACGTCAGTTCACTTTTGAGGACAAAACTCTATTTAAGGTGGGGAGGTTGTAAACCCCGGTATTCTCAGTAGTTAAGAAAACCTTGGGAGTTGAAAAGCGAAACCCTAATCCGGTTCAGTTTAAGTCTAGTGAGAGGAGCTTAGGAACCCTAAATCCGGCTTTCCTTCGGTTTCATAATAAAAGAAGTTTTATAAAGTAAATGAATATGAATTATCATTTTAAAGTATATTTTAGACCTTTGAAAGTTTTAAATTCGGGAATTTTTCAATTTCGGGCCTTCCCGAGCTCAATTACGGAAAAGCGTGCCCCGAGACCACGAACTCAGAAAAATGTTCCGGAATATTCATTAGAACCATAATTTTATAAGGATTCCAAAAATATCAATTTTATAATTTTCCGAGCTATAAAAATTACAGTTATAGCCTTTTCCCGTGTTTTCGTTACAACTGGTAAAGTAGATGTCTTATCTACTATTCATAAGTACAACCTACACTACACACTACCCATACCCTATTCTTACATCTTTACAACTACTCATTACGATTTTCTTTGCCAAGAATTTTTGTTTCCTAAATTAATTATTACATTTATTACATTTTAATTACTTAAATTACAAAATTAACAAATTTCAAACACATACACAAACAACCCCCCCCACAATATGGCCGACGCCCCTCCCTTTTTTCCCCCTCTTGATTGATTAAATTTTTGCTATTTTATTCCATCAAAACCCTAATCTATTCATATATAAGCTTCATTTACTCTCTCTCCTCATTTCACTTGTTCAAATTTTTCTAAAAGAAGAAAACCTCTCTTCTTCCTCCTATTTGTGTCGTGAGCCGCCTCCCCCTCCCACTCTCACGCATTCAACTCAAATCCTCTTCATTTCTATCTTTAATACTCTTTGGTATGTTGATTTTAAGCTTTGTTCTTCCTAAATCTTGCAATGCAAAGCTATTTCTTGTGTGTTTTCCCATTTATCCCAATGAGCATATGCTAGGGACATGAAACACTTGAACAAGAATACCAAGCCATCACAAGACATGGATCTAATGTTTAATGAGTTTTTGAGATATTATCTTGTTCATGCATGTAAAGTAGAGATCTTGCATATATTATGTGTTCATGCATGAAACTTGTGATTCATGCATTACATTTAGTAGATCTAGTGTTTAGACATTTATATCTTCATCTACATTTATGTTCATATGGTTATTTTAATTTTCATGCATGGATGATCATAAAAATATAGCCTTGCCTATGTATAGATATGTTAGATGGTAGATCTTCATGTATAGAAGACAAGGAACTTGAAAAATAAAATGTTTTGTTGGAAAAGCTTAGTTGAAAATTCGGATGATTTTGAAACCCTATGTTCAAAACCACCAAAACCACTTTAAAACTCATATTTTTCATAAAAAAAAATGGAAGGTATATGTGATAGATGCCCTTAAGAAATGATTTTCATAAGTTTAGATGAGTTTAGGCATGAGAAAAACGTAAGACAAGTAGTGGAGTTAGGATGAAAAATATTGAGATAGTAAATTATAGTCAAATTCGTATTTTTGGATGATGCCCACATAAACACTTAGTATCCAAGCTTAGATGGCATGTTTTATGAGTCAATTGGAGTCCTTAGGTAATGGATATATTGAAGCTTCAATTTTTGATGCCTTAAACAAGTTTTCTCATAAAGAAAATGCAAGAAAATGGAATTTACAAAATTCGGATTTTTATAAGTAGTTTGTTCAAAAACATAGTTACCCAATGAAAAATGTGGATTTTTATGCATAAATAATGGTCATAATAAGTATATTGGGAACTTATTTTTAGTTGGATAACAAGCAAATTCCAAGAAAAATCATAAACCCTAGGGAATGTAAAGTTGGAAAAATTTAGCTTTTCATAAGTGATCATTATGAAATTCTTAATAATTAAGTCCATGGAGTTCATCATCAAAGATCATCAAAACCATGCATATATTGAGTTCATTACATGATAGTCATATTAGGAACTCATTCATATACCATCTATACATGAATCAACTAGGAACATTTTTATCAAATGCAAAACAATTTTTCAGAATCGGAGATTTTACGGAACAGATCTGATCCTACTGTTCCGTGACCTTAATTTTTCAAAACTTGAAATAATATATAAAAAGATAGATATTTCGAAGTAGGTAGAGATCGATATAAAATTTTTGAAATTCCGAGTTAAAATGACCAAGTTATGGCCGTTTTAAGTTGGAACTTCCGCAAATAGCGCGAATTCCGAATTCATCTAGTTTAGATGCATAGCTTGGAATAATTAAATGATGAGATTCTTATTAGGATTATTCTTATTTGGTAGGTGATCCCGAGAAAGATGATACCTTACCACCCGATTACTATTACTGAAGGACCGGCGAACCATGGCCGAGTGAGTACTACTTCCACTCTCAATTAATGTTTGTGATTGTATTGTTAGTGGCACTAGTGGTGTAGGCAAAGATAAAAATGGAAATGTATGATGGGGATATGGGAATTATATATTGTCTGCTGTTGACGTCTGAAATGGAACTTAAGAAATATCGAAACCGGGTGTTAAGCTATTGATTGATTAGCTAGCATTTTATATGGATTGTCTGCGGATAATTGTTGGTCACCTAAAAGAATCGAATTAATGTATATCTGACTTTAATTATAATTGGACTCATTCATATCACGACGGGGATGGAGCATTAGCATTGGTTGGTTTTTCGTGATCCATAAAACGAATGTGTTGGTTAATCGTGATCCATAAAACGAATTATTGTTCAGTTGACCGTGAACTTAAACGGCGTCGCACCGCAGGATTCGTTAATCTGCTAACCAGGGATGGAGGGCATAAGTCCATCCACATATGATTTCCGACTGGTCATATGTTTGTTGAACTCATTTGTTTGATGCATACATTTGCGTGAATAATCACTTGTTTGAGTGAATTGTATTAATTGTGATATGGAAGTTCTTACTCACTAAGCTAGTTAGCTTACGCCCCCATAGCTTTTATTTGTTGCAGCACGAGTTCATTAGGCTTAGGCCGAGGCAAGCCACAGCTCAAGTACCGAAGATAGGAGTTTCCCATAGAAGTTTACTTCGCTTTTGTTTAGACTTCCGTTGGAAACTAAAGGACTCTGGATGGCTGTAATGGACTTGATATTATTTTGCGGGGGAATGCCCCTTAGATTTTGTAAAGTATATATATGGGTTTTGGTTTATTATCTATGGCTAATGAATGCGACATTAAACTTCTTAACTCCATTGATTGAGTATTCTATTGTCGTAAAGGGATGCTTTACATCTATACAAGACTCCCGAAAGGCTCGGATAGAAATTCGAGAGTCTTTTATAGTATGTGGCGGGCTGTTACGTTTAAGATACCCTATGGGGCGTGACAAAACCCCCTAAGATTGTGACTAAAGTAAGAATCTTTTTGGGTTTAGCTGGATATTACAAGAAATTTGTCCATGACTTTTCCAAGATAGCCAAGCGATTAACTCAGTTGGCGCAAAAGAATGAAAAGTTTGTTTGGATGAAAAGGTGGGACCAAAGCTTTCAAGAATTGAAATAAAGACTTGTTTATGCTCCGATCTTGGTTTTGCCAAAGCCTAAGAAACCCTATATGGTACATAGTGATTTTTCAAGAAATGCTCTCGGATGCGTTCTCATGCAAGAGGGGAATGTGATTGCCTATGCTTCAAGGCAGCTAAGGCCACATGAGCAAAATTATCCCACGCATGACTTGGAACTAGCTGCGGTTGCCTTTGCCTTGAGAATATGGAGACATTACCTTTATTTATGGGAATCAAAATGCTCAAGTCATATGACCAATGACTAGAGTTAGAACTAAAGGACTACAGAATCTTGTACTAAGAGTCCTACATGACAACATGGAACCGAATGAGGCTCATTTCGTTGATCTTTCGATGTTTGGATATTATGATTTCAATGAAATGAGTGTAAGCATACTTCAGAAAGACCCCGGAATCATTGAAGAGGATGGAATCGAGTTAAATGGAGCAATTCAAAGGAAACTGGCTTGGAAATCTTGAAGGCCGACGGCATTAAATGATAGTTACATTGTTTTAATGCATTGAATGACTGTTACATTGTTGAAAGCTTGGAGGCCAGTAGCATTAAATGGCAGTTACATTGTTTTAATGCGTTGAATGACCGTTACATTGTTTTTATTTTGCTTTTAATTTGTATTTTCACTTTTATGATGAGGAGGACTATAAATAGTCCATGTAACAAAACCTTAATCACTTTTGGTTGGATATTGAATTTGAGAAGTCATTTCTCTCCAAACCCTACTCTTATCAATCTTAGATTGTGGCGAGTGACAGCCTTGGATTTGTTGTGAGTCAAATCAGCAAACTCAACACTAAGACTAATTCCTTGCTAGTGCGTCATATCTAGTGAGAATTAGGTTTATCTATCCTTTTTATTATTATTTGTTATTAATTGAAATTTGAGCGATTGATCAATTGTGCAAATAAGTTGAGTGAAACACACACTTTTAGATTTAGGCACATCATATTTTGGTATCAGAGCGTTAGTTCGACGACGAAACGAGCGAATTGGCAATGTCTAATGAGAGTGTGAATGCGAATGTTGGCAATAAAGGGAATAGCCGGGTCGCAGGAGGTGGTCAAGGGACACGTATGGGTGGTACTAGGTCATGGGAGGAGAAGATGTAAGATATGATGACAATGTTCACCACCTTGGGAAATTGGATGGATCAGATGATGGCCATGCAACAACAACAGATGATGAATCACAACCACAACAAGTGATTAATCAACCACCACAACAGGTGATTAATCAACCACCTCAGCAAATCATCAATCAACCACCACCACCCTAACCTGAAGGTATCGTAGTTAGGAGGGGAGAGATTAGAGGAGGTGATAATATCATTCCTAAAGAAGGTAGGGGAGACAATTTTGGTAGGGATGACTTTCGACTTCCACGAGGTCTGGAGTATGTTAAATTACAGATGCCATCTTTTACTGGTGGGAATTCTGTGGATGATTACCTGGATTGGGAAGGCAAGGTAGAGAGGATATTTGAGTGCTATGAATAAAAGGATATACTAGGGTTAGACTTGCAGCAGTGGAATTGACTGGATATGCGGCGTTATGGTGGAAAAGTACTAACAACACTAAAAGAAGAGAGGAGGAAGCCAAGATTCATACCTGGTAGGAGATGAAATGTGTTTTGAGGCGACGATTTAATCCTGAGTATTACATGAGTTGTACATGCGCCTCCAGGCATTAAGGCAAGGGAGCAAAACAGTGGAAGAATATGTTCAGGAGTTTGAAACCCTTATGATTCGAAGGGATCTGCTGAGCCTCCTAAGCAAACCGTGGCTAGGTTTGTTACAGGGTTAAAATCTGAAATTTCGTGTGTAGTAGAGCTCCAGAGGTATGAAACCTCAGCTGAGGCTATTCAACTAGCCCTTAAGCTGGAGAGACAGAGACGTTCCATTGCCAGCAGAACGTATACCAATAGGTATAAGTCATTTAACAAGTCTTATAACATTGATAATAAGACCTTTGAGAAGATGAATAAATCTCCAGCAATGGTAGATGTAAACCCCTGTATTCTTAGTAGTTAAGGAAACCCCAGGAGTGGAAAAGCGAAACCCTAATCCAGTCCAGTTTAAGTCTAGTGAGAGAAGCTTAGGAACCCTAAATCCGGCTTTCCTTCGGTTTCATAATAAAAGAAGTTTTATAAAGTAAATGAATATGAATTATTATTTTAAAGTATATTTTAAACCTTAGGAAGTTTTAAGTTCAGAAAATTTTCAATTCCGAGCCTTCCCGAGCTCAATTACGGAAAAGTGTGTCCTGGGACCACGAACTCAGAAAAATGTTCTGGAATATTCATTAGAACCGTAATTTTATAAGGATTCCAAAAATATCAATTTTATAATTTTCTGGGCTATAAAAATTACAGTTATAGCCTTTTTTCTTGTTTTCGTTATAACCGGTAAAGTAGATGTCTTGTCTACTATTCACAAGTACGACTTACACTACACACTACCCATACCCTATTCTTATATCCTTATAACTACTCATTACAATTTTCTTTTTCAAGAAATTTTGTTTCCTAAATAATTATTACATTTATTACATTTTAATTACATAAATTACAAATATATCAAATTTCAACACACATACCCCCATGGCAGGCGCGCCTTTCCCCTCCCCCTTCATTTCCCTCTCAATTTGATTTTTTTTACTTATTTTATTCAAATAAAACCCTAATCCATTTAATATATAAGCTAATGTTCTCTCTCTCTCCTCATTTTTCACTCTTCTAAAATTTTACAAAATGAAAACCCTCTCCTCTCTCCCTCTATCTTGCTGTGAACCCAAACCCCCCAACCCCCCCCCCCCCCCCCCCCCCCCCCCCCCCCTCTCTCTCACACTCACACACACAACTCATTTCCTCTTCATTTCATCTTCAAATCTTCTTTAGGTGATGATTCAAAACCCTATTCCTACATTATCTTGTAATGGCAAAGCCATTCTTGTGTGTTTTTCACATTTAATCCCAATGAGCATATGCTAGGGACATGAAAAACTTATACAAGAATATCAAGCCATCACAAGAAGTGGATCTATAGTTTAAAGGATTTTTTTATGAGATAATGTGATGTTCCTGCATGTAAAGTAGGAATCTTGTAAACCCCAGTATTCTCAGTAGTTAGGAAACCCCGGGAGTTGGAAGCGAAACCCTAATCCGGACCAATTCAAGTCTAGTAAGAGAAGCTTAGGAACCCTAAATCCGGCTTTCCTTCGGTTTCATAATAAAAGAAATTTTATAAAGTAAATGAAATTGAATTATTGTTCTAAAGCATATTTTAAACCTTTAAAAGTTTTAAATTCGGGAATTTTTCAATTCCGGGCCTTCCCCAGCCCAATTATGGAAAAGCGTGCCCCGGGACCATGAACTCAGAAAAATGTTCCGGAATATTCATTAGAACCGTAATTTTATAAGGATTCCAAAAATATCAATCTTATAATTTTCCGAGCTATAAAAATTACAGTTATAGCCTTTTCTCGTGTTTTCGTTACAACCGGTAAAGTAGATGTCTCGTCTACTATTCACAAGTACAACCTACACTACACACTACTCATACCCTATTCTTACATCCTTACAACTACTCATTTCAATTTCCTTTCCAAGAAATTTTGTCTCTTAAATAATTATCACATTTATTACATTTTAATTATCTAAATTACAAAATACCAAAATTCAAAACACACACACACACACATGCCCTAATGGTCGGTGCCCCCCTCCCCCCTTTCTAATTTCCTCTCATGAGTTTTATTTACTCAATTTTATTCATCTAAAACCCTAATGCATTTAATATATAAGCTAACGTTCATTCTCTCTCTTTATTTTTCACTTGTCAAATTTTTTTTCAAAGAGAAAACCTCTCCTTCTTTTCCCCATTAGGGTCGTGAGCCTCCCCCTCTCCCACTCTCACATTTTTCAACTTATTTTCTCCCCTTTTCTACTCCAAGACTCCATTGGTAGGTTGATTTTAAGTCTTGTTCATCCCAAATCTTATAATGGCAAGATCATTCTTGTGTGTTTTCCACCATTTATCCCAATGAGCATGAGCAAGGGACATGAAAACACTACTACAAGAATCTCAAGCCATCACAAGGAGTGGATCTAGTATTTGAAAGAGTTTTGTTTGAAATATCATCTTGTTCATGCATGTAAAGTAGAGATCTTGCATATATATTGATGTTCATGCCATGAGATTTATGATTCATGCATTATATTTAGTAGATCTAATGTTTAGACATCCACATCTTCATTTACATGTATGATCATAGAGTTATTTTGATTTCCATGCATTGATGATCATAAAAATGTAGTATTGTATATGTATAGATATGTTAGATAGTAGATCTTCATATATAGGAGGCAAGAACATTGAAAAATGAAAGGTGTTGTCAAATATGAATGGTTGGAAATTCGGATGAAATTAGAACCCTACCTTGAGAACCACCAAAACCATCTTTAAACTCATATTTCACAAGAAAAATGAAGGGTATGTATAATAGGTATCTTGAAGGAATGATTTTCATAAGTTTAGATGAGTTTAGGCATGATAAAAATGTAAAACAAGTAGCAAAGTTAGAATGAAAAATATTGATTTATGGATGTATAGTCAAATTCGTATTTTTGGGTGATGCCCACATAAACACTTAGTATCTAAGCTTAGATGGCATGTTTTATGAGCTAAATGAAGTCTTTAGATAATAGATATATTGGAGCCCCAATTTTTGATACATTAAATAAGTTTTCTCATAAGGAAAATGCAAGAAAAGTGAAATTAAAAAATTCGGATTTTTATGAGTAGCTTATTCAAAAACATATTTACTCAATGAAAAATGTGGATTTTTAAGGCCATGATTAATATAGACTTTGAGAACTCATTCTTATGTAGATAACGAGTGAATTTCAAGAATAAAATCAAAGAAACCCTAAGGAATGTAAAGTTGGGAAGAATAGCTTTTAGAAATGACCTTTATGGAATTTTATAACAACTAGGAGTTCATAAGGGTTCATCATCAAAAATCATCAAGACCATGCATATATTGAGTTCATTACATGACATTCATGTTAGGAATTCATTCATATACCATTTATGCATGAATCATCAACTAGGAACATTTCTTATCAAAAGAAAAACAAATTTTCGGAATTGGAGGATTTACAGAACAGATCTGATCCTACTGTTCTGTGACCTTAATGTTTTCAAAACTTGAAAATAATATTAGAAATAGATATATCTTTCGAAGTAGATAGAGATCGATATAAAATTTGCGAAATTCCGAGTTAAAATGACCGAGTTATGGTCGTTTTAAGTAGGAGCTTCCGCTGTAAACCCCGGTTTTCTTAGTAACTGAGTAAGCCCCGTAAATCGGAAATCAAAACCCTAAATAGGATTAATACAAGTAACCTAGAAACCCTAATTCGGCTTTTCTTAGATTTCTATATAAAAGAACCTCTATAAGATAAAATGCGGATTATTGTTTTATAGTATATTCGAACCATAAAAATTTTGATTTCGAAAAATTTTCTATTCCGAGCTTTCCCGAGCTTCATTACGGAAAAGCGCGCTCGGAACTAGAAACTAGAAAAATTCCGGAATACTCGTTAGAACCAGAATTTTATAAGGATTTCAAAAATATATATTTTATAATTTTTCGGGCTATAAAAATTATTTATAGCCTTTTTCCCGTATTTTCGTTACTACCGATAAAGTAGATGTCTTATCTACTATTCCTTACTATTCACAAGTACAACCTACTACACACATACCCATACCCTATCTTACAACCTTTCAATCACTCAATTCATTTCCTTTTCCAAGAAATTTTGTCTCTTAACACAATTATTACAATTAATACAAATTACACACAATTTAAATTTCAAATGAAATCAAATATATCTTCCTTTCACTCCCTCATTGGCCGGCGCATATCCCATACTTTTCCCCCCAATTTGTTTCATTTTAACTCCTTTTATTACACAAACAAACCCTAAATCCACCTAATATAAATACTCATTTACTTTTCTCTCTCTTCACTTTTCATTCCATTTTCCAAAAAACTCTCAACCCCTCTTTTCCCTTTCCTTCTCTTCTTCTTTGCTTTGTTCTTCTTAAGAACAAGTTGCCCCATTTTTCTTTCTTGCTTCCACTATATTTCTTGCAAATATTTGAGGTAATCTTTCCCTTTTTGCTCTTATAAGATGTTCTAGGATGAACCATGGATGTTTCATGCATCAAAGGACATTCCACAAGCTTAAAAGGCTATGGATGATGATGCCAAGAAGTGAAACACTCCTCTAGATGATGATCTCTTTTGTTCTTAGTATTTTTGTTATATGGAAGGCTTGTTTATCTTCTTGCTTTTGTGATAGCTTGTAGATCTAGAGTTTTATCAAGCTTTAGTTATGTTTATGTGTAGATCTAGAAGTTTAAGGCCTACTACTAAGTTTTTCTTATGCTTTCATGGTTATATATTGAGTAGATCTTAGATTCAAGTTGGAATGAAAATGTAAAATTCGTAACTTGTCAAGGCTCCATGTTAAAAACCCTCTTCCAAGTCTTAAAATGGAAGTTTTTGTTAAGAAAATGAAGGTATGATGGATATATATCATCAAGACTTCATCTTACAAGAATCAAAGTTGATTTTCAAAGTTTATTTTCGAAAACAAAAATTGTATTTTCGGATCAAGACAAAGACCTAAAATAAAAACATGTTTTTCAACTCACAAATGAGGATTTTATTCAAGAAATGAAGGGTTCTTAGGTATATAATGATGGGTTGTTTTTCATGAGTTTAGATGAAATTTCTCAAGAGATATATCGAAAATAAATTTACGAAAATTCGGATCAAGACCAAGACCTATTTTTGGAACCCATCATTCAACTTTAAAATGAAGATTTAGACAAAAATATAAAGGGCTCTTGGTATAGATATCTTAAGGGATGAATTTTCATAAGTTTAAATGAGTTTTCCTAAAAGGTATTGCTTAAATCAATTGTTTTGTAAAAGACAAAATTTAGGTCTTGTCTTCATTATAAACTTCAAAAAGGAAATTCGTAATTATGGGGAGACCAATTTTTAAAACCTTCTTTTGATGTCAAAACAAGTATTTTATATTGAAAAGGGAATGCTTTGATAATATAAATATAGGAAAATTATATTTTCATCAACTAAGTAAGTTTTAGCAAAGGAATTACTCAAAACAAAACAAATGAGTTTCAACTTGTAAATTTCGGATTTATGAAAATAGATTCTTAGAAGTTTCATTTGAACTTTATGTTTGGTATTAGATAAGTGTGTAATCTCTTAATTTTGTTTTGAGAATCTCCTTGCAAGCTTAGGCTAAAATAAATTGGTCTAAGTAGTTAAATAGAGTAGATATGGCAATTTTTCACAAAGGTGCAATTCTTGGATTTTCGCAACCCTACTGTACAGTATGTTTCCGACCCCTAAATGACCTTAAATGTTTGAATTAACTTTAGAATAGATAGCTCTTTCGAAGTAGATAAATCGGTATATTATAAGCTAAATTCCGAGTTAAAATGAGTTAGATATGACCTTTTTAAGTTAGGGATTCAACCTAGACGAAATTGACGAACTTAGTAAATAAAATTGTTAAGTTTAATAGAACTTCATAAGAGATACTCATTGAGGGTATTCTTTGTACCTAGTGAATTGGAGGACGGGTTACCACTTCCCGAGGACTATTACGACTAGTGGATTTCACTACATGGACAAGTGAGTTCATTTCTCAATTAATTATGCTCTTGGGTGTGCTTGTAGTAGTAGTGGCATTAGACTTAGGAAAAGATAAAATTGTGATTGAATGGTGATATAAACTTGTATGAATGAACGATAAGTATATCGAGGCAAGCTTTGTTGCAATAACTTATATGAGCTAGTATAGATTTGGAGTGTCTGAAATCTGTATGGTCACTTTTAAAATTATTTAACTAATATGCCATGATTATATGAATAAATTGTACATGCATATCACGTAGTGAGTCACATTGCATTACGAGAATGCTTTTGGTGGGAACAAAAGTATGATCGGGAGGCAGCGGGTCTTTAATGAAGGGGACTAGGGTTGCATGACTTATGGACCACCCCATTCAAATAATGAAAACTATGGTTGCATGACTTATGGACCAACATTAAAATTGTGGTTGCATGTCTTATGGACCACCCCACTTAAGATTGGGACTATGGTTGCATGTCTTATGGACCAACATTGGAACTGTAGTTGCATGACTTATGAACTACCCCAAACCCCGAATGGAGGGCGTAAATCCATTCACATATGACTACCGGAAAGTCATATGCTTGCTTGCTCATTTGCTTGTGCATTCATATGGTTGCTTAATTATAACTTGCTTGTATAGATATTTTTAGCTTGATCGAGTATGTTATTGGAAAATGAATCTCACTAAGCAATTAGCTTATACCCCAATAGTTTTGTTGCAGTGTCCCTATTTTTGGTTGTTCGAGAGGACACTTTGTGCAGGTTTATACATTGGATTAAAGAGCTTTTGAGAAGTCGGGACCTAGTATAGGCGTGGACTTCTAGGAAAATCTCTTTAATGTAGACTCAGATATTGTAAATTGGAGCTAGATGTAGACTCCCATTATTTTGGCGGGGTATGCCCCCTTGGTTTTTTGTAAAATTTAACTATTTATCTGTTGTGATTTCTATTCTTAATGCTATGTATGCTTTCTTAAGACTACTCGATTCAAAGTGTGATCCTAAAAGTTGTGTAAGTACACCTTACACCCGATATGTAAACTTATGGGATGACTAAGGATGTCATACTTAAGTTTAAATATCGAGTGTGGTGGACTGTCGCGTTTAGGGTACCCTTTGGGGCGTGACATCCGCAAATAGCGATAATTTCGAATTCATCTAGTTTAGATGTATAGCTTGGAATAGTTACATGATGAGAATCTCACTAGGATTATTCTTACTTGGTAGGTGATCCCGAGCAGGACGACACCTTACTGCCCGATTATTACTACTAGAAAGACCGGCGTCCAATGGCCGAGTGAGTTCTACTTCCACTCTCAATTAATGATTGTGATTGTAATGTAGTGGCACTAGTGGTGTAGGCAAAGATAAAAATGGATATATATGATGGGGTATATGGGAATTATATATTTGTCTACTATTGATGTGTGAAATGGAACATAAGAAATATCGAAACCGGGTGTTAAGCTATTGATTGATTTGCTAGTATTATATATTGAATGTCTGCGAATACTTGTTGGCCGCCTAAAAGAATTGGATTAATGTATATTTGACTTCAATTGTAATTGAATTCATTCATGTCACGATGGGGATGGAGCATTAGCATTGGTTGGTTTTTCGTGATCCATAAAACGAATATGTTGGTTAATCGTGATCCATAAAACGAAATTGTTGGTTAATCGTGATCCATAAAACGAATTATTGTTCAATTGACCGTGAGCTTAAACGGCGTCGTATCGCAGGATTCGTTAATCTGCTAACCCGGGATGGAGGGCATAAGTCCATCCACATATGATTTCCGGTTAGTCATATGTTTGTTGAATTCATTTGTCTAATGTATACATTTGCGTGAATAATCACATGTTTGAATGAATTGTACTTAATTGTGTTATGGAAGTTCTTACTCACTAAGCTAGTTAGCTTACGCCCCCATAGTTTTTACTTATTGCAGCACGAGTTTATCTGGCTTAGACCGAGGCAAGCCACAGCTCAGGTACCGGAGATAGGAGTTTCCTATAGAAGTTTACTTCATTTTTTATAGACTTCCATTGGAAACTAAAGGACTCTGGATGACTGCAATGGACTTGATATTATTTTGCGGGGAAATGCCCCTTAGATTTTGTAATGTATATTTATGCGTTTTGGCTTATTATCTATGGCTAATGAATGCCTCATTAAACTACTTAACTCCATTGGTTGAGTATTCTATTATCGTAAAGGGATGCTTTACATCTATACAAGACTCCCGAAGGGCTCGGATAGGGAATTCGAGAGTCTTATAAAGTATGTGGCGGGCTGTTACGTTTAGGATACCCTATGGGGCGTGGCAGTTTAAGTTGGTATCAGAGCACTAGGTTATAAGACAAGACAATAGAACTAAAAGAAGCCAGACTTAGAAATCTAATTAATAGGTTCAAATGGAGTTGAATTTTTTTCTTGCCTGCTAAGTTTAATTAGAAGCCTTCTGTTATTATAGGTCTCTTTGGGTGAGACCAAGGAACAGGCTAGGAACTTCACCAAGAGGAATGACGAGACTATGGTGGAGTATAGG
The DNA here is from genome assembly GCA_024138025.1 of Combretum micranthum. Taxonomy (NCBI): domain Eukaryota; kingdom Viridiplantae; phylum Streptophyta; class Magnoliopsida; order Myrtales; family Combretaceae; genus Combretum; species Combretum micranthum. Next base: position 28,139 of record JAMXBD010003519.1, read on the forward strand.
CTAAGGTTGAGAGAGTTGTGTGTAGACTTTGCTTTAGCCGGACATCCTCGGACTATAGGGGAAATGTTCAAACTATGGAAAGATGGATTGAGATACACTAGGTGGGCTGCTGTAGTCGACCGGTTGAGATATGATCCCATGGGGAGAAGGAGTTGGACTAAATTGGAGACGATCTGTACTTTGGAGAGAATCATGGTTGAGTATGGGCGCGAGCCCATGACTAGGGAGGCTACATTTATCTTGAAGAGTGGAGGAAACCGAACCCCTCCAGATTTTAGGGTGTGGATCCCTATAGGGCCCCTATATGTGTATGCCCATGATAATTTGTATGACCACCACGATTGGAACATAGCAGACGCATGGAACCATATCACTTGGCATGCGATTTACTTAAATATCCTCCCACCCCATGTGATAGCTACACCCCCAGCCCATGATATAGGCATGCAATTGAATGGTGCACCAGTGATTAGGGATGATGATGAGGAAGAGGAAGAAGAAGAAGAGGACCCCGAGGAGGATCCTAACTGGGAAGAAAATGTAGTTCCTAGAACCCCCACCCCACTAGTAGAACCGGAAGTGGAAGTGAATCCGGAACCCAATCAAAACATGTGGGATTTCAATAGGGAGTTGGAAATACCCGATAGTGGAAGGGTAGAACCCGAGATAGATCCAATGCTATGGAGGGATGTGTATATCAAGGGAGAAAATCCACCTGTGCTTGATATAGTAGTAGCTGAACCCGTGGCCCCTGAGCCTATGGAGGTAGAAGCAGTGGGTGGAGAGCCTGTGAGACAACTGAAGTAGTGGAGACTCAAGCGAGCGAACCTGAAGTTAGAGGTGAGGAGAATGAAGTGAGCCCGAGGGAAGGACAAGGCACAGAGGAAGAAGAAGAAAGTGAAGATCAAGAACCCATAGTTCTACCTACTCGAAAATGGAGGATGACTACAAGGGAATACCTTACCTTGTTCATCCGACAGGAGGATGGTAGTTCTTCTAGTAGGAGACGACCCCCTAGTCCGACCCCTGATGACTCTAGTGATGAGTAGAGGCTAAGACGATGAGCTAACCCATGAAGTCCAAAAGAAGTTCTTATTTTCTTATTTTGTAGTAGGCAATGCAGGATGCCAATTTACCTTAGGATTTCTAAATAGTCTAATATTTTGTTCTTTCTTTCCTTGTATTTTATCTTGTGTCCGGAATTAGGCGAGAAGGTTTAGAATTGACCCTAGAAGTATAGCTAGCCAAATTTTGTAGACAGCAATCTTGATGTAATATTTTGTATGGCTCACTAAAAGTAATGAAGGATCATCTTTATTTCAAAGGAAAGGAATTATGGAAAGCATGCATGCTCGACATTAGACAATAGCTACATATAAATTGCATAAGCATTCATTCATTCATGTCATTACTATGAGTTTGCAACCTATCTTCTTATGTATAAATTCTATCGTTTCTCCTTATGAATATATGAAGCTTATAAATTTTTTTTCCCTTCTAGTTTTGACTTCTGAATTCTTGTGAAAGTTTGAATCTTGTTGACAAATTAAATCCCTCACGAATTTAAAACATCCTAAGAATACTAAAATTTAATAAATAATGTGTATATAGATGAAACCGATGGATTTGGAACCGTGAACAAGGGTCTATTCCGAACGAAGCCGATCAGCCGGCTATGCCATAACTTAATCCCCTAGGAGCTACACCCTAAAATCAGCAGGGTGGGGTGTTAAATGCGAATGGACAATTAGCCAATCTTCTGAACACCTTCATCTAAAATCAGAACCCAGTTCAGAACCTGCACCCAGGCAAAGTACCTGGGATTCGGCCCCACATCCACCACCCGCAGATCGTCGGGAAATGACGGCGGAGGCACCGGCTCCACAGGAGGAGCATTCTTATAATGTGCCATTGCCACCACCCCCACCATATAGAAGACCTCACCGGAGCTCCTTACCGGACTTTATTAAGAGCAACCGATATTTTGATGGAGCATTCGGTAAACCAGATGAAGCCGAAGACTGGCTAGCTCAGGTGGAGCGATCCTTTGCTGCATACGAAATTCCACCTTATCTGCAGTTGGAATATGGAACATATATGCTGAGGTATAACGCGAGGGTCTGGTGGGATTCGAAAAGAAGGAACTTGACTCCCCCGATCACATGGGAAACATTCCGCCGGGAATTTCTGAATAACTATTTTCCCTCCAGCTTAAGAGTGAAATATAGTGTTGATTTCCTTCATGTTAAGCAGAAGGGGAGGACGGTGGAACAGTATGAGACCGAGTTCGTCCACTTGTTGCAATACGCACCTGAGTCTTTCAGGGACAGCGAAGAATTGAAGAAGCAAGTGTTTTTGGGAGGCATAGACGAGGAATTGCGAATCAAGTTGGAAGAGTTTGGAGTTAGGACATATCCTGAGATGGTAGAGAAGGCCTGGTAATTGAAGGGGCCAGAAAAAGGAAGTACTAGGAGCCTGAAAAGAGGGTATTTGGAAAGAAGCCGTTTGACGCCTCGAGTTCAGGGTTCAAGGGAAAAAGGTACAGACCGTACCAAGGGTTCAAGGATGAGTCTACTAGCAAGCCGACCCAGTTTAAGGCCAATGTCACATGTTGGAAATGTAAGGGGGCGCATGCCCCTAGGCAATGCCAGTTGTTGAAAAACAAATGTTATTTCTATGGTGAAGCTGGCCGTGACTTGCTTTATTTGCAAGGAGAAGGGACACCTAGCCTCTGAATGTTCTCAACGGAAAAGCGTGGCCGCTCGACCCTTTGGAACTTTAAGTAATACCAACCCCATTAGGTCAGGTAACAAAAGTAGGAGCCGTGCAGCTTCAGCAATGCATGGGATAAGGCTGTACAACTTTGAGGGCCAATGGATAGTGGAAGAAGATGAGGATGAGGAAGTAGAGTTAGCAGCCATGGATCAAAACGACGGCACGGATGGCGGCCTGGTGACAGGTTAGTAACAGGAACCCTACGTAGTTAAAATTTAAGTTATTAATTTCAATTGTTGTCTGAATGAAATTGAATATGTTATAGGAAAGCTGGAAGTAGGAACCCTATGTAGATAGCCTTAAGAGTGTTTTAGGGTTCATATGTGATGGATATTTGTTGACCTCAGGGCACATACGGGTGAATAGCATGGAGGCTTATGTTTTATTTGACACGAGAACAGCTCACTCATTCATCACCAATAGTTTGGCTAACCAACTTGGATTGCCTATAGCCACAACTATAGTTAGTCTGAGGATTAAGATACCCACGAGAAGCGTTGTGTCAACCCGAGAATTGATAAAGGATTGTCCATTGGACGTTCACGGACATCACTCCAAAAGTGATTTAATAATGTTGGAGATGAGTAAGTACGAAGTTATCCTCAGAATGAGTTGGCTAAGTAAAGTGAAAGCAATAGTGGATTGCCAAAAGAGGACAGTGTGTTTTTTGATCAATTGGGGAAAAAGTAGAATTTGTGGGAGAAACCCTAGTCCGAGAAGGTTTGGGTTAAACTCATTCGAATTGATGATGGAGGATGAAGAAATGATACCTATGAAGGTGTGTTGGACGAAGGAGAAACTTGGGAGGAAAAGGATATACCGATGGTAAATGAATATTTGGATGTGTTTCCAGAGATCTTACCGGGATTACCACCAAAAAGAGAAATTGACTTCGAAATCGTTTTAGCTCCAAACACCGAACCGATATCCAAAGCACCATACCGGATGGCACCGGCTGAACTGAAGGAGCTAAAGACACAGTTGCAAGAACTTTTGGATCAAAAATTCATAAGACCAAGTGTATCGCCATGGGGCGCACCCGTTTTATTTGTAAAGAAGAAGGATGGATCGATGAGATTGTGTATCAACTATCGTGAGTTGAATAAAGTGACTATCAAGAATCGATATCCTTTGCCAAGAATTGATGATTTGTTTGATCAACTGCAAGGGGCTTGTGTGTTTTCACGCATTGATTTGCGTTCGGGATATCATCAGTTGAGGATAAAGCCTGAGGATGTACCAAAGACGGCTTTTTGCACTCATTATGGACACTACGAGTTTCTGGTAATGTCGTTCGGGCTGACTAATGCACCAGCGGCATTTATGGACCTTATGAACAGAGTTTATAAGCCACTTTTGGATAAGTGTGCGATAGTCTTCATAGACGACATTCTCATATATTCGAAGACCAAAGAGCAACACGAGGAACATCTTCGTTTGGCATTGCAAACCTTAAGAGATAACAAGTTGCATGCCAAACTGTCCAAATGTGATTTTTGGTTGGATAAGATATCATTTCTTGGACACGTAGTAACTGGTGATGGGATATCAGTTGACCCCGAAAAGATCAAGGCTGTAGTGGATTGGAAATCACCGCAAACGGTTACCGAAGTAAGAAGTTTCTTGGGATTAGCTGGCTACTATCGCAAGTTTGTGAAGGATTTCTCTAAGATAGCCAAGCCACTAACTCAGTTGACTCAAAAGAATGAGATATTTGTTTGGACGGACAAAAGGGAACAGAGCTTTCAGGAATTGAAACGACGATTGGTATCGGCACCGATCTTGGTTCTATCGGACCCGAAAAAGTCCTATACTGTGCATAGTGATGCCTCAAGAAATGGCCTTGGATGTGTATTAATGCAGGAAGGAAAGGCCATTGCATATGCTTCCCGACAATTAAGACCCCACGAGCAGAACTACCCCACTCATGATCTGGAATTGGCTGCAGTTGTCTTTGCCTTGAAGCTATGGAGACATTACTTATATGGACAAAGGTGTGAGACATATACGGATCATAAAAGTCTTAAATATCTGTTCACACAGAAGGAACTAAACATGAGACAAAGGAGATGGCTAGAACTGATAAAAGATTATGATCTGGGAATAAATTACTGTCCAGGGAAAGTTAATGCGGTCGCAGATGCCCTAAGTCGGAAAAATCACGGGGAAGTAGCCGCCTTGATCACAAGTCAAAGAGATTTGATTAAGGAGTTTGAGAAGCTAAGGATTGAGTTCATAGACCAAAGTGCTGAACTGGAGATGTCCAACCTGGTGCTGGAACCGACCCTCATAGAGAGGATCAAAGAAGCCCAAAGGTAGGACAAGGTGATAGAAAAGATAAAAAGGGAAACCCAAGCAGGAAAGTACCTTGACTTCGCCATAGATGATGAGGACTTGACCATAATGAAGGGAAAGCTGTGCGTACCAAAGGATGAAGAGTTGAAGAAGGAAATAATGAGTAAAGCTCATAACTCCGGGTATACCATGCATCCGGGAGGTACCAAAATGTATCAAGATTTGAAAAGCCGCTATTGGTGGAATGGCATGAAGCGAGATGTGGCAGATTATGTAATGAAATGTCCGGTATGTCAAAAGGTGAAAGTAGAGCACCGGAGACTGGGTGGACTGCTAAAGCCTTTACCTATTCCTGAATGGAAGTGGGATCAGATATCCATGGATTTTGTGTGTGGTTTTCCCAAGACTCCATCTGGTTGTGATGCAATATAGGTAATAGGATCGGTTAACCAAGTCGGCGCATTTTTTACCCATAAATATGACCTACTCAATGGAAAGATTAGCCAAGATCTACATCAGAGAGATCGTACGGTTACATGGCAAACCTGCAGGGATTATTTCAGATAGAGACCCGAGATTTGTATCCAAGTTTTGGACAAGCTTGCAAAAGAGCTTCGGCACTAAGTTGCATTTTAGTACTGCTTACCACCCTCAGACCGATGGATGGTCTGAGCGGACGATCCAAACCTTGGAAGACATGCTAAGAGCATGTGCCTTGGAATTCAAAGGGAGTTGGGATAGTCATGTGCACCTAATTGAGTTTGCTTACAATAACAGCTACCACTCAACTATTCAGATGCCGCCTTACGAAGCTCTGTATGGACGGCGCTGTAGATCCCCTTTGTTCTGGGATGAAGTGGAAAAGGTAGCTATTGGGCCCGAATTAGTACAAGGAGCCGCAGATAAAGTGAGGTTTATGCAGCAAAAAATGAAAGAGGCTCAAGACAGGCAGAAGAGCTGGGCAGACCTGAAAAGAAGAGAACTCGAATTCAAGGTGGGTGATCATGTGTACCTAAAGATAAAACCCAATTAAAGTATTAAGAGGATGCGTACACAAGGGAAGTTAAGCCCGAGATACATTGGACCTTTTGAAATCTTGGAAAGAGTCGGAGATCTGGCGTATCGACAAGCCTTGCCACCAAATTTGTCCGGGATCCACAACGTATTCCATGTGTCAGTACTGAGAAAGTACGTTGCCGACCCGAAAAGGATTCTGGAATTGGAACCAATTCAGTTGAAAGAAAACCTGACATATGAAGAACACCCAGTGAGGATATTGGATAAGAAAACCCAAAGGCTCTGGAATAAAGATATTCACTACGTAAAAGTGCTATGGAGGAATCATGCCTTTGAGGAAACAACCTGGGAAGCTGAAGAGGAGATCCGGAGGAAGTACCCCGAGTTGTTTGGAGGACAAGGTACGTCAGTTCCGTTTTGAGGACGAAACTTTATTTAAGGTGGGGAGGTTATAGACCCCGGTATTCTCAGTAGTTAGGAAACCCCGGGAGTTGGAAGCGAAACCCTAATCCGGACCAATTCAAGTATAGTAAGAGAAGCTTAGGAACCCTAAATCTGGCTTTCCTTCGGTTTCATAATAAAAGAAATTTTATAAAGTAAATGAAATTGAATTATTGTTCTAAAGCATATTTTAAACCTTTAAAAGTTTCAAATTCGGGAATTTCTCAATTCCGGGCCTTCCCAAGCCCAATTACGGAAAAGCGTGCCCCGGGACCACGAACTCAGAAAAATGTTCCGGAATATTCATTAGAACCGTAATTTTATAAGGATTCCAAAAATATCAATCTTATAATTTCCTAGGCTATAAAATTACAGTTATAGCCTTTTCTCGTGTTTTTCGTTACAACCGGTAAAGTAGATGTCTTGTCTACTATTCACAAGTACAACCTACACTACACACTACCCATACCCTATTCTTACATCCTTACAACTACTCATTTCAATTTTCTTTTCCAAGAAATTTTTTCTCTTAAATAATTATCACATTTATTACATTTTAATTATCTAAATTACAAAATACCAAAATTCAAAACAAACACACATATGCCCTAATGGCCGGCGTCCCCCCTCCCCTCTAATTTCCTCTCATGAGTTTTATTTACTCAATTTTATTCATCTAAAACCCTAATGCATTTAATATATAAAGCTAACGTTCATTCTCTCTCTTTATTTTTCACTTGTCAAATTTTTTTTTCAAAGAGAAAACCTCTCCTTCTTTTCCCCATTAGGGTCGTGAGCCTCCCCCTCTCCCACTCTCACATTTTTCAACTTATTTTCTCCCTTTTCTACTCTAAGACTCCATTGGTAGGTTGATTTTAAGTCTTGTTCATCCCAAATCTTTATAATGGCAAGATCATTCTTGTGTGTTTTCCACCATTTATCCCAATGAGCATGAGCAAGGGACATGAAAACACTACTACAAGAATCTCAAGCCATCACAAGGAGTGGATCTAGTATTTGAAAGAGTTTTGTTTGAAATATCATCTTGTTCATGCATGTAAAGTAGAGATCTTGCATATATATTGATGTTCATGCAATGAGATTTATGATTCTTGCATTATATTTAGTATATCTAATTGTTTAGACATCCACATCTTCATTTACATGTATGATCATAGAGTTATTTTGATTTCCATGCATTGATGATCATAAAATTAGTCTTGTATATGTATAGATATGTTAGATAGTAGATCTTCATATATAGGAGGCAAGAAACATTGAAAAATGAAAGGTGTTGTCAAATATGAATGGTTGGAAATTCGGATGAAATTAGAACCCTACTTGAGAACCACCAAAACCATCTTTTAAACTCATATTTCACAAGAAAAATGAAGGGTATGTATAATAGGTATCTTGAAGGAATGATTTTCATAAGTTTTTAGATGAGTTTAGGCATGATAAAAATGTAAAAACAAGTAGTAAAGTTAGAATGAAAAATTATTGATTTATGGATGTATAGTCAAATTCGATTTTTGGGTGATGCCCACATAAACACTTAGTATCTAAGCTTAGATGGCATGTTTTATGAGCTAAATGAAGTCTTTAGATAATTAGATATATGGGAGCCCCAATTTTTGATACATTAAATAAGTTTTCTCATAAGGAAAATGCAAGAAAAGGGAAATTAAAAAATTCGGATTTTTATGAGTAGCTTATTCAAAAACATATTTACTCAATGAAAAATGTGGATTTTTACGCATGAATGAAGGCCATGATTAATATAGACTTTGAGAACTCATTCTTATTTAGATAACGAGTGAATTTCAAGAATAAAATCAATGAAACCCTAAAGAATGTAAAGTTGGGAAGAATAGCTTTTAGAAATGACCTTTATGGAATTTTATAACAACTAGGAGTTCATAAGGGTTCATCATCAAAAATCATCAAGACCATGCATATATTGAGTTCATTACATGACATTCATGTTAGGAATTCATTCATATACCATTTATGCATAATCATCAACTAGGAACATTTCTCATCAAAAGCAAACAAATTTTCGGAATTGGAGGATTGTACGGAACAGATCTGATCCTCTGTTCCGTGACCTTAATGTTTTCAAAACTTGAAAATATATTAGAAATAGATAGATCTTTCGAAGTAGATAGAGATCGATATAAAATTTGCGAAATTCCGAGTTAAAATGACCGAGTTATGGCCGTTTTAAGTAGGAGCTTCCGCAAATAGCGAGAATTCCGAATTCATCTAGTTTAGATGCATAGCTTGGAATAGTTACATGATGAGAATCTCACTAGGATTATTCTTACTTGGTAGGTGATCCCGAGCAAGACGACACCTTACTGCCCGATTATTACTACTAGAAAGACCGGCGTCCAATGGCCGAGTGAGTTCTACTTCCACTCTCAATTAATGATTGTGATTGTAATGTAGTGGCACTAGTGGTGTAGGGAAAGATAAAAATGGATATATATGTTGGGGTATATGGGAATTATATATTTGTCTACTATTGATGTGCGAAATGGAACATAAGAAATACCGAAACCGGGTGTTAAGCTATTGATTGATTTGCTAGTATTATATATTGAATGTCTGCGAATACTTGTTGGCCACCTAAAAGAATTGGATTAATTTGTATTTGACTTCAATTGTAATTGGATTCATTCATGTCATGATGGGGATGGAGCATTAGCATTGGTTGGTTTTTCGTGATCCATAAAACGAATATGTTGGTTAATCGTGATCCATAAAACGAAATTGTTGGTTAATCGTGATCCATAAAACGAATTATTGTTCAATTGACCGTGAGCTTAAACGGCGTCGTACCGCAGGATTCGTTAATCAGCTAACCCAGGATGGAGGGCATAAGTCCATCCACATATGATTTCCGGTTGGTCATATGTTTGTTGAATTCATTTGTCTGATGCATACATTTGCGTGAATAATCACATGTTTGAATGAATTGTACTTAATTATGTTATGGAAGTTCTTACTCACTAAGCTAGTTAGCTTACGCCCCCATAGTTTTTACTTATTGCAGCACGAGTTTATCTGGCTTAGACCGAGGCAAGCCACAGCTCAGGTACCGGAGATAGGAGTTTCCTATAGAAGTTTACTTCATTTTTTATAGACTTCCATTGGAAACTAAAGGACTCTGGACGACTGTAATGGACTTGATATTATTTTACGGGGAAATGCCCTTAGATTTTGTAATGTATATTATGCGTTTTGGCTTATTATCTATGGCTAATGAATGCCTCATTAAACTACTTAACTCCATTGGTTGAGTATTCTATTGTCGTAAAGGGACGCTTTACATCTATACAAGACTCCCGAAGGGCTCGGATAGGGAATTCGAGAGTCTTATATAGTATGTGGCGGGCTGTTACGTTTAGGATACCCTATGAGGCGTGACAAATCTTGCATAGATATTTATGTTCATGCCATGAAACTTATGATTCATGCATTATATTTAGTAGATCTAGTGTTTAGACATTTATATCTTCATCTACATTTATGTTCATATGGTTATTTTAATTTTCATGCATGAATGATCATAAAAATGTAGCCTTGCCTATGTATAGATATGTTAGATGGTAGATCTTCATGTATAGAAGACAAGAAACTTCAAAAAGAAAATGTTTTGTTGGAAAAGCATAGTTGAAAATTCGGATGATTTTGAAACCCTATGTTGAAAACCACCAAAACCACTTTAAAACTCATATTTTTCATAAAAAAAATGGAAGGTATATTTGATAGATGCCCTTAAGGAATGATTTTCATAAGTTTAGATGAGTTTAAGCATGAGAAAAATGTAAGACAAGTAGTGGAGTTAGGATGAAAAATATTGAGATAGTAAATTATAGTCAAATTCGTATTTTTGGATGATGCCCACATAAACACTTAGTATCCAAGCATCGATGGCATGTTTTTTGAGTCAAATGGAGTCCTTAGACAATACATATAATGAAGCTTCAATTTTTGATGCATTAAACAAGTTTACTCATAAAGAAAATGCAAGAAAAGGAAATTTCCAAAATTCGGATTTTTGTGAAAAGCTTATTTAAAAACATATTTGCCAAATGAAAAATGTGGATTTCTATGCATAAATGAAGGTCATGACTAGTATAGATATTGAGAACTCATTTTTATTTAGATGATAAGTAAATTCCAAGAATAAAATCATAAAAACCCTAGGAAATCTAAAGTTGGAATGGATAGCTTTGTATAAGTGATCCTCGTGGAGTCTTAATAATTAGAAGTTCATAAGAGTTCATAATCAAAGATCATCAAAACCATGCATGTCTTGAGCTCATTACATGATATCCATATTAGGAATTCATTCATATACCATCTATACATGAATCATCAACTAGGAACATTTTTATCATATGCGAAACAATTTTTCGGAATCGGAAAAGTTACGGAACAGATCTGATCCTACTGTTTCGTGACTTCAATGTTTTCAAAACTTGTAAATAATACTAAAAATAGATAGATCTTTCGAAGTAGATAGAGATCGATATAAAATTTGTGAAATTCCGACTTAAAATGACCAAGTTATGGCCATTTTAAGTCGAAGCTTCCGCAAATAGCGAGAATTCCGATTTTGTGTAGTCTAGATGCATAGCTTGAATTAGTTTAGTGATGAGATTCTTATTAGGTTGTTCTTAATTGGTAGGTGATCCCGAGCAAGACGATACATTACCACCCGACTACTATTACTAAAAGACCGGCGAACCATGGCCGAGTGAATATTACTTCCGTTCTCAATTATTGCTTGTGATTGTAATGATAGTGGCATTAGATGTTTAGGCAAAGATAAAAATGATTATGCATGATGGGGTATATGGGAATTTTATACTTGTCTGCTATTGATATGTGAAGTTGAACTTAAGGAATATCGGAACTGGGTGTTAAGCTGCTGCTTGTTTAGTTAGAAACTATATTGATTGTCTGCGAATAATTATTGGACATCTAAAAGAATTGGAATAATCTATATTTGACCACAATTATAATTGGACTCATGCATATCACGATGGGATGGAGCATTAGCATTTGTTGGTTTTTTGTGACCCATAAAATGAATATGTTGGTTAATCGTGATCCATAAAACGAAATTGTTGGTTTATCGTGATCCATAAAATGAATTATTATTTAATTGACCGTGAGCTTAAACGGCGTCGTACCGTAGGATTCGTTAATCTGCTAACCCGGGATGGAGGGCGCAAGTCCATCCACGTATGATTTCCAGCTGGTCATATGTTTGTTGAACTCATTTGTCTAATGCATACCATTTGCTTGAATAATCACTTGTTTGAATGATTTGTCTTAATTGTGATATGGAAGTTTTTACTCACTAAGCTAGTTAGCTTACGCCCCCATAGTTTTTACTTGTTGCAGCACGAGTTCATTTGGCTTAGGCCGAGGCAAGCCACAGCTCAGGTACCGGAGATAGGAGTTTCCCTTAGAAGTTTACTTCGATTTTGTTTAGACTTCTGATGGAAACTAAAAGACTTTGGATGACTGTAATGGACTTGATATTGTTTTGCGGGGGAATGCCCCTTAGACTTTTGTAATGAATATATATGTGTTTTGGTTTATTATCTATGGCTAGTGAATACCGCATTAAACTTCTTAACTACATTGATCGAGTATTCTATTGTCGTAAGGGATGCTTTACATCTATACAAGACTCCCGAAGGGCTCGGATAGGGATTTCGTGAGTCTTATATAGTATGTGGTGGGTTGTTACGTTTAGGATACCCTATGGGGCGTGACAGTAGATGCAAAAGGAGAGAAGAGTGGCAATGAGAAAGGGAAGATGACATATGGGGAGGATCAAAGGCGAGATGTAGCAGGATCTCCAGGAGGAAAGGGTCACCAAATTAAATATTTTAAATGCTTGGGAGTTGGCCATATAGCCTTTCAATGCCTAAATTGATGGGTTATGGCTGTTGTGGAAGCTGTGAGTGAGGATGAGAAGGAAGAGGTAGAAGAACCTGATGATTTGTCAGCTATGCTAGATGAGTACTATGGGGATGTGACTATTGAGGAGCATGGAGATAGGAGATGATCAGTTTGTGTCGATTAATGTTTTGCGTAGGGTGTTAGCTGCTACACCAACAAGAGAAGAAGAGCAGAGGGAGAACTTATTCCACATTGCCTGTAGGGTTAAGGGTAATCGTTGTGCTCTCATCATTGATGGGGGTAGTTGTACCAATGTAGTAGCTGCTACTTTGGTTGAAAAATTAAAGCTGCCTACCACTTCACACCCAAAGCCATATAATTTACATTGGCTGAATGAGCAGGGCAGTTTGCATCTGACCTAGAGAGCAGTAGTCCCATTCAGTGTAGGGGAGAGGTACCACGATGAGATTATATGTGATGTACTTCCTATGTGTGCATCTCATATACTTCTGGGAAGGCCTTGGATGTTTGACAGGAAGGTATTGCATGATGGGTGTAGGAACACTTATGCGTTCCAAAAAGATGGTAAGAAGATTATTTTATTGCCTATGTCACCAGCTGAGGTGCAAAAGACTCAGAGGCAACTGAATAGATCAATGAAGAAAAAGGCATTGTTTATTGGGCAGAAGGAAGTGGAAGCGGTTATCAAGGCCGAGCGACCTATGTATTTGTTACACATCAGGTATGTTCTGGAAGTAGAAGAGAAATTGCAGGTACCACAAGCTATAGGGAAGGTGTTAGATGAATTCCAAGATGTTTTCCCTGAGGAGTTGCCTAGGGAACTACTACCTGTGAGGGGTGTTGAACATGTCATTGATTTACTACCTGGAGCAGTGTTACCAAATAGACCTGCTTATCGTATGAATCCAGAAGAAGCCAAAGAATTGAAGCAACAGGTGGATGAATTGGTTGAATGGGGATTTGTGAGGGAGAGTACCAGTCCTTGTGTTGTACCAGTACTTTTGGTTACTAAAAAGGATGGTACATGGCGCATGTGCATCGACAACAGAGCCATTAACAAGATCACCATCAAGTACAGGTATCCTATTCCTCGTCTTGATGATATGTTAGATGAGCTTCATAGAGTACAGGTGTTTTCTAAGGTTGACCTTAGGAGCGGATATCACCAAATCTGCATGAGAGCGGGTGATGAATGGAAGATTGCTTTCAAAACGCATCATGGGTTATATGAATGGTTGTTAATGCCATTTGGCTTAACTAACGTACCCAGTACGTTCATGCGGCTCATGAATCATGTCCTAAAGGATTTCCTAGGGAGGTTCATAGTGGTGTACTTTGATGATATCTTGATTTATAGCTAAGATATGGAGTCACATTGACCACCTGAGAGAGGTCTTTTTTGTTTTGAGGGCTCAAAGCTTGTATGGAAATGTCAAAAAGTGCTCTTTCTGTCAAACAAAGGTATTGCTAAGGTTTGTGGTGCCTGGTGAAGGAGTTAAGGTTGATAAAGAAAAGATTAAAATAATTGTAGATTGGCCCACACCTCAATCAGTAGCTGATGTGATGAGCTTTCATGGATTTGCATCATTCTACAGAAGGTTTGTCAGAAACTTTAGTAGCATTGTAAGTCCTCTAACTGAATTAACAAAGAAGAATGTTTCTTTTGTGTGGAATGACAAAGTTCAAAGGATTTTTGAGGAGAATAAGGCATGTTTGACTAGTACTCCAGTATTAGCTTTACCAGATTTTGAGAAAACCTTTGAACTAGAATGTGATGCATCTGAAGTTGGCATAGGGGCTGTTTTGATGCAGGAGAGGCGACCCATTGCTTATTTCAGTGAGAAATTAAGTGGAACACCTCTGAATTACTCCATATATGATAAGGAGTTCTATTCCTTGGTTCGAGCACTTATGGTTTGGCAGCATTATCTTTTGCCAAAGGAGTTCATTATTTATACCGGCCATGAGTCTTTGAAGCATTTTAAAGGTTAACAACGATTATCCAAGCGCCAAGCCAAGTGGATGGAGTTTTTGGAGAGTTTTGCCTATGTCATCAAATATAAAAAGGGTAATACCAATGTTGTAGCAGATGCTTTATCTAGCAGGTATGTCCTTATTACATCCCTTTAGGCAAAGTTACTTGAGTTTGAATTAATGAAGGGGTAATATGCTACTGATGACTGTTTCAAGTTGATTCCTGAGCGTTGTTTTGGGGGGGAAGTAGTTGATGGGTACTATATGGTAGATGGATTTTTGTATAAGGGGAGAAAACTATGTATTCCCTTGGGATCGATTAGGGAGATGTTAGTGCGAGAGGCCCATGCTGGGGGGTTATATGGGCATTTTGGTGAGAAGAGGACTTTAGAATTGTTGAAAGAACATTTCTATTGGAAGGGGATGTTGAAGGATGTTCATAAGGTGTGGAGCGATGTGCTGTGTGTAAAAAGGCCAAGGGAAGAAAGGAGTCGGAGGGCAAATATATGAGATTACCGTTGCCAACTCAACCATGGAGAGATATTAGTATGAATTTTATCTTAGGCCTTCCTAGGACACAAAGAGGCAAAGACTCCATCATGGTGGTTGTGGATAGATTTAGTAAAATGTCCCATTTCATACCATGTCACAAAACAGATTATGCCCTTTATATTGCTAACCTTTTTGTGTAGGAAGTTGTTAGATTACATGGAGTTCCCCACAACATTGTCTTTGATAGGGATACCAAGTTGTTCACTTATTTTTGGAGGACACTTTGGAAAAGACTTAGTACTAAGCTCATGTACAGCACCTCCTGTCATCCTCAAACCGACAGTCAAACTGAGGCTATCAATCGTACTCTTGGAGTTTTACTTAGAGCGACGATTGGCAAGAACCTTACCGATTAGGACTTGTGTCTTCTTGTTGTTGAGTTCGCTTACAATAGGTCCACTGGTAAGTCTCCCTTTGAGGTTGTGTATGACTACAATCCTACCTTACCATTGGATTTGATAGCTAAACCAGTAGCAAAGGAAGAAAGTTTGAGTGGAGTAGAGCGTTCACAGTAAATCCAAAAGACTCATCAAAAGGCAGCTGAACATATCAAGAAGACCTAAGAACAGCAACAGATCCAGGGTAATAAACATAGGAAGGCTAGATCATTTAACCTAGGAGATTTGGTTTGGATTCATCTTGGTAAAGATCATTTTCCTAATAAGCGATCACAGAAGCTATCTCCCAGAGCGGATGGACCTTTCAAGATCCTAGAGAAGATTAACGACAATGCTATAAATTGGAGTTATCAGGAGACTATGGCGTTTCAGCTACCTTCAACATTGCTGATCTTTCACCATACACACCAGAGGATTCATATGAAGACCCATCAAATTTGAGGGCAAATCTTCCGCAAGAGGAGATGATGGAATCAAAATGCTCAAGTCATAGGACCAATCACTAGAGTTAGAGCTAAAGGACTATAGAATCTTACACTAAGAGTCCTACATGATAGCATGGAACCGAATGAGGCTCATTTCGTTGATCTTTCGATGTTTGGATATTATGATTTTAATGAAATGAGTGTAAGCATACTTCAGGAGAACCCCGAATCATTGAAGAGGATGGAATCGAGTTAAATGGAGCAATTCAAAGGAAACTGGCTCGAAAAGCTTAAAGGCCGGCGGCATTAAATGACAGTTACATTGTTTTAATTTGTTGAATGACCGTAACATTGTTGAAAGCTTGAAGGCCGGTAGCATTAAATGGTAGTTACATTGTTTTAATGCGTAGAATGACCGTTACATTGTTTTAATGCGTAGAATGACAGTTACATTGTTTTTATTTTGCTTTTAATTTGTATTTTCGCTTTTATGATGAGGAGGACTATAAATAGTCCATGTAACGAAACCCTAATTACTTTTGGTTGAATATTGAATTTGAGAAGTCATTTCTCTCCAAACTCTACTCTTACCAATCTTAGATTGTGGCGAATGACGGCCTTGGATTTGTTATGAGTCATATCAGCAAATTCAACGCTAAGACTAATTCCTTGCTAGTGTGTCATATCTAGTGAGAATTAGGTTTATCTATCCTTTTTTATTATTATTTGTTCTTAATTGAAATTTGAGCGATTGATCAATTGTGCGAGTGAGTTGAGCGAAACACACACTTTTAGATCTAGGAACATGATTTATGGACAAAGGTATGAGATCTACACTGATCATAAGAGTCTTAAGTATTTGTTCACCCAAAAAGAATTGAACATGAGGCAGCGAAGATGGCTAAAGTTAATTAAGGATTACGATTTGGGAATTAATTACTGCCCTGGAAAGGTGAATGCGGTTGCCGATGCCTTAAGTCGTAAAAATCATGGTGAAGTTGCAACTATTTTGACTGACTAGAAAGAATTGATGAAAGAATTTGAGAAGTTAAGCATTGAATTTGTTGGGCAAGATTTGGAGATGGAAATAGCAAGTTTGGTGTTGGAACCGACTTTAGTAGAAAGGATTAAAGAGGCCCAACGCAATGATGAAGTGATTCAAAGGATAAAGAAGGAAGTTTAGGAGGGAAGTATACTGATTTTACAATAGATGAAGATGATGTGATAAGGATGAAAGGATGACTGTGTGTGCCCGATGATGAAGAAATGAGAAAGGAAATTATGAGTGAAGCACACAATTCTAAATATACGGTACACCCGGGAGGAACCAAGATGTATCAAGACCTTAAAGGACATTATTGGTGGAATGGAATGAAACGTGATGTGGCAAATTTTGTGATAAAGTGCCTAACGTGCCAACAAATGAAGGTAGAATATCAAAGGTCGAGTGGATTGTTAAAACCCTTGCCTATACCAGAATGGAAGTGGGACCAGATTTCCATGGATTTTGTTTGTGGTTTACCAAGGACAACGTTAGGTCATGATGCCATATGGGTTGTGGTGGATTGGTTAACTAAGTCTGCTCATTTCTTGCCAATAAGTATGACTTTCTCCATGGATAAATTGGTGAGGCTTTACATGAAGGAAATTGTTCGCCTATATGGAGTACTAGCCGGGATTGTGTTGGATCGAAATAGAAGGTTTGTGTTTAAGTTCTGGGTAAGCTTGCAAAAGTGTTTCGAAACAAAGTTGTATTTTAGCACAGCTTATCATCCACAGACTGATGGACAGTCCGAAAGAACAATCCAGACTTTGGAAGATATGCTTCGGGCATGTGTGATGGAGTTCAAGGGAAGTTGGGAAGCACACTTACCTTTGGTTGAGTTCGCTTACAACAATAGCTATCACTCGACCATCAAAATGCGCTTATGAGGCCTTATATGGACGTAAGTGTAGATCTCGTTGTTTTAGGTTAATGTGGAGAAGATGGTTCTTGGACCCAATCTTGTGCAAGATGCGACTAGCAAGGTTCGAGTAATCCAACAACGGATGAAGGAAGCTCAGGATAAACAAAAGAGTTGGGCAGATTTAAAAAGAAGGGTTCTTGAGTTTCAAGTGAGAGATCATGTGTATTTAAAGATAAATCCTATCAAAAGTATTCACCGAGTTCGCTCACAAGGAAAGTTGAGCCCCCGGTATATTGGTCCCTTTGAAGTGTTGGAATGGGTAGGAGAGTTTGTCACGCCCCGAAGGATATCCTAAACATGGCAGTCCGCCGTACACAATATTAAAGCTTAAGAATGACCACCTCGATCATGCGAAGGCTTCCATGCTATGTACAAGGCGTCTAACACATGGAGGAGACTCATCGGAGTAATGCATTTTATGTTGACACAACTTGAGAACAATGAGAAGGAAATTCAATTCACTATTCTTCAAAATATAACTCACTAAACTTCAATTACAATTCATCAAAAGATTCTATTACATAAAACTATTACAAGGCAAATAATAAAACCTAGCTAATAACTTCAAACATTCTTATATCTTGTCGGAATCCTGAAGTCATTCTCGACTTCAACCATCTCAGTCCCCATTAGCATTCTTGAGATAACCTGTTCATTTAAACAACTATTGGGGTATAAGCTATACTAGCTTAGTGAGTGAAAACTTCCAGGATTACATTTATAACACCTCATACAATCAAGTGATTAGTCAGACAAGTGATATAGATCAAACTCGTGAATTCAACAAACATATGACCTGCCGGAAATCATATGTGGATGGATTTGCGCCCTCCATCCCGGGTTAGCAGATTAACGAATCATGTGGTACGACCAAGACCGTTTAAGCTTATAGACAACTATAAACTATAAAATCGTTTAAGGTACAATGATAAACCAACAAATGCTAATGCTCCATCCCCATCGTGTAAATCCCCGAATTTTTTGATCCAAATTAAGCTTAAACCCTAATCGGAAGTCAACTGGATTTCCAGAGTCAACAAAACCCTAGTTTACCGTAACCACTTAAGTTCGGCATTGCCGTTTTCTCTAGCCCTAGAAAACGAAGTTAGAAAAGTTAGTTATAATGGTTCGTAATAGTTATAGGTTGCGTAAAAATATCAGATTGAAGAAATTCGAGTGTCCGTTGAACCCAATCGGACATAGTTCTTGAAAAACGTGTTTGGGAGCCCGGAATAGGAAAATTATTCCGAATATACCGTTAGATTCGTAAAAATATAAGATTTCCAAAAATACCAATTTCGTAATTTTTCGGTAGTTAAAAATATCAGATATCGCTTTTTTACGCGTATTTTCTTACTACTGGCATTAAATTGTCATGTCTACTTTTGCATTACACTATTCTACACTATTCATCTATCTCTACTTTTTCTTACAACCTACTCTTACAAACCATACACCTATTTCTTACATATTTTTATTTCCAATACAATTTTACATCTTTCATTTCTTACTTTTAATTAACAAAATAACAAAAAAAATAAATTTCTCCTCTCCGTATGCATGGAAATTGCGTCGGCCACCCCTCCATGATGCCCCATTTGTTTTGTTTTTCATTTATTTAATTAACACAAATTATCTCCTACATTTTCCTATAAATACCCCCTCATACCTTCACTTCTTTCACACCACTTCTTCTCTAAAGTTACTATACCAAAATCTCTCTCAAAATTCCTCAAGAATTCTCTCAAGAAGTTCTTCCTAGTTTAGCTTCTTTTAGGCAAAAATTTTTCCAAGCTTTCTTAATGTTCATCTACTTAGTATGAGCTTAGTATGTGTTTTCTAAAACCATGAAGGATAAGAAAGCAACAATAGGTTCATACTTTGTTTTTGTTCATAATCACAATTCCTTTATGTTCCTTTATGTTTCTTTTATGTTCATAACTATCTAATATATCTATATAGCTATATATATTATTTAGAGCATATAAGCTCATTGTCTTGCAATTTATTTACCTTTCATATAATTTATTTACTTCATTACAATTTATTTATTTCAAGTGGTTTTTAAGACTAGTCATTCTAGTCTTAGACTTGTCCTCATTAAGTCAAAACATTTTCTTTTCTTTTTGGGACTAGTCTTTTCTTAGTCCCGGGGTACCTTGATAAAGCTAAGGTCCCAATCTCATGCCCCATAGGGTATCCTAAACGTAACAGCCCGCTACATACTATAAAAGACTCTCGAATTTCTATTCGAGCCTTTCGAGAGTCTTGTGTAGATGTAAAGCGTCCCTTTATGCCAATAGAATACTCAATCAATGGAGTTAAGAAGTTTAATGTGACATTCATTAGCCATAGATAATAAACCAAAACACATAAATATACTTTACAACATCTAAGGGGCATTCCCCCATAAAAATAATATCAAGTCCATTACAGTCATCCAAAGTCCTTTAGTTTCCAACGGAAGTCTATACAAAAATGAAGTAAACTTCTATGGGAAACTCCTATCTCAGGTACCTGAGCTGTGGCTTGCCTCGGTCTAAGCCAGATAAACTCGTGCTGCGATAAGTAAAAACTATGGTGGCGTAAGCTAACTAGCTTAGTGAGTAAGAACTTCCATATCACAATTAATACAAATCATTCAAACAAGTGATTATTCACGCAAATGTATGCATCAGACAAGTGAGTTCAACAAACATATGACCAACCGAAAATCATATGTGGATGGATTTACGCCCTCCATCCCGAGTTAGCAGATTAACGAATCCTGCGATACGACGTTGTTAAGCTCACGGTCAACTGAACAATAATTCGGTTTATGGATCACGATTAACCAACAATTTCGTTTTATGGATCATGATTAACTAACATATTCGTTTTATGGATCACGAAAAACCAACCAATGCTAATGCTCCATCCCCATTATGATATGAATGAATCCAATTACAATTGAAGTCGAACATACATTAATTCAATTCTTTTAGGTGGCCAACAATTTTTCGCAGATATTCAATATAAAATGCTAGCTAATCAATCAATAGCTTAACACCCGGTTTCGATATTTCTTAAGTTCCATTTCACACATCAACAGCAGATAGATATATAATTCCCATATACCCCATCATACATATCCATTTTTATCTTTGCCTACACCACTAGTGCCACTAATCAATACAATCACAAACATTAATTGAGAGTGGAAGTAGTACTCACTCGGCCATTGGACGCCGGTCTTTTTAGTAGTAATAGTCGGGAGGCAAGGTGTCGTCTTGCTCGGAATCACCTACCACATAAGAATAATCCTAATGAGATTCTCATCATTTAGCTAATCCAAGCTATGCATCTAAACTAGATGAATTCGGAATTCTAGCTATTTGTGGAAGCCCCGACTTAAAACGGCCATAACTTGGTCATTTTAACTCGGAATTTCGCAAATTTTATATCGATCTCTATCTACTTCAAAAGATCTTCTATTCCTAATATTATTTTCATGTTTTGAAAACATTAAGGTCACGAAACAGTAGGATCAGATCTGTTCCGTAACTTTTCTGATTCCGAAAATTTGTTTTGTATTTGATGAAAAATGTTCCTAGTTGATGATTCATGTATAGATGGTATATGAATAATTTCCTAACATGAATGTCATGTAATGAACTCAATATATGCATGGTCTTGGTGATTTTTTGATGATGAACTCTTATGAACTCCTAATTGTTATAAATTCCATAAAGGTTATTCCAAAAAAAACTATTTTTCCCAATTTTACATTCCCTAGGGTTTCTATGATTTTATTCTTGAAATTCACTTGCTATCTAAATAAAAATGAGTTCTCAAAGTCTATATTAATCATGGTCTTCATTTATGCATAAAAATCCACATTTTTCATTTGGTAAACATGTTTTTAAACAAGCTTCTTGTAAAAATCCGAATTTTTGAAATTTCATTTTCTTGCATTTTCCTTGTGAGAAAACTTGTTTAATGCATTAAAAATTGAAGCTCCAATGTATCTATTATCTAAAGACTTCATTTAACTCATAAAACATCCAATTTAGACTTAGATACTAGGTGTTCATGTAGGCATGGTCATAAATTACGAATTTGACTATTAATCCACATATCAATATTTTTCATTCTAACTCCACTACTTGTTTTACATTCTTATCATGCCTAAACTCATCTAAGCTTATGAAAATCATTCCTTAAGGGCATCTATTACATATACCTTCCAATTTTTATGAAAAATATGAGTTTTAAAGTGGTTTTGGTGGTCTTTAAGGTAGGGTTCTAATTCCATCCGAATTTCCAACAAATCATTTCTAACAAAACCTTTTCTCTTTCAATCTTCTTGCCTTCTATACATGGAGATCTACTATTTAACACATCTATACATATGCAAGGCTATATTTTTATGATCATCAATGCATGGAAATCAAAATAACTATATGAACATATATGTAGATGAAGATGTGGATGTCTAAACATTAGATCTACTAAATATAATGCATGAATCATAAACTTCATGGCATGAACATCAATATATATGCAAGATCTCTACTTTACATGCATGAACAAGAGGATATCTTAGCAAAAACTCATTCAAATACTAGATCCACTTCTTGTGATGGCTTGAGATTCTTGTAGTAGTGTTTTCATATCCTTTGCTCATGCCATTGGGATTATGGTGGAAAACACACAAGAATGATCTTGCCATTACAAGATTTGGGAGGAATAAAGCTTGAAATCAACACTTTAATGGAGATTTAGAGATGAAAAGAAGAGAAAAATAAAGTTGTGAGTGTGTGTGTGCATGGTGTGGGTTACGGCACAAGCTAGGGAAGAGAAGAGAGGATTTCAACCTTGTAATTTTTTTGGAAGAGTGAAAATGAGGAGAGAGAGAGAACATTAGCTTATATATTGGATAGGTTAGGGTTTTAATTGAATTATTTGAGTAAAAATAAATGAAATGGAGAGGGAAAGAAGAGGGGGGGGGGGGGGTTTGGGGGGGTGCGCGGCCATTTGGCTTGTGTGTGTTTTGAAATTTGATAATTTGTTTTAAGTAATTAAAATGTAATAATTATTTAAGAGACAAAAATTCTTGGGAAAGAAAATTGAAATGAGTAGTTGTAAGGATGTAAGAATAGGGTATGGGTAGTGTGTAGTGTAGGTTGTACTTGTGAATAGTAGACAAGACATCTACTTTACCGGTTGTAACGAAAACACGGGAAAAGGCTATAACTATAATTTTTATAGCCCGGAAAATTATAAAATTGATATTTTTGGAATCCTTATAAAATCACAGTTCTAATGAATATTCCGAAACATTTTTCTGAGTTCGTGATCCCGGGGCACGCTTTTCCGTAATTGAGCTCGAGAATGCCCGAAATTGAAAAATTCTCGAATTTTAAACTTTGAAATGTCTAAAATATACTTTAGAATGATAATTCATATTCATTTACTTTGTAAAACTTTTTTTATTATGAAACCGAAGGAAAGCCAGATTTAGGGTTCCTAAGCTCTTCTCACTAGACTTAAACTGAACCGGATTAGGGTTTCGCTTTTCAACTCCCAGGGTTTTCTTACTACTGAGATTACCGGGGTTTACAACCTCCCCACCTTAAATAAAGTTTTGTCCTTAAAACGGAACTGACGTACCTTATTCTTCAATACCATCCCTAGCCCAAGATACGGAGGGCGTAAATCCGTTTTGTGTGTGGGTTCCGGATACCCATTCATAATTGTTTGCTCATGTGTTTGTTCATGCATAGTATATGGTTGATTATAACTTGCTTGTATGGTACGGAATTAAGGAAATTCTCACTAAGCTAGTGTAGCTTATACCCCTATAGTTGTTTAAATGAACAGGTTATCTCAAGAATGCAAAGTGGGGACTGAATTGATTGGAGCCGGGAATGACTCCGGGATTTTGGCAAAGAATGCGAATGTTGAAGTTATCAGCTAGTTTATGATCTATCTTTTAATAGTTTATGTAGGGAAGTCTGTGGATGAATGTAATCGAAGTTGAATGATTTGTATTTTGAAGTATAGTGATTTGTATCTGAAGTATAGTAAATTGTATTTCCTTTACCTTGTTACTCAATTGTATCAACATAAAATGTATCATTCTGATGTGTCTCCTTTATGTGTTAAACGCCTTGTACATAGTATGAAAGCCTTCGCGTGACTGAGGTGGTCATTCTTAGGCTTTAATATTGTGTACGACGGACTGTCACGTTTAGGGTACCCTTCGGGGCCGTGACAGTTTAGTTGGTATCAGAGCAACAAGGTTTTGGGAATTAGGTAGAAAGACTTTAGGATAAATAAATGTTAAGATACGATCTTATAAATGAATAGATAAGTGTTAGATGACCCTTAGGTAAAGAAGAATTAGATTTAGCTCAATGACCTGTAAGGTATGATTTTCGATCATTAAGGATTTGCATCCTATCTTGGAGACTTTTAGAGAACAGAGAAACAAACATATGAGGAAGAAAGATTGAAATTATTTGATGAGACAATCGAATATATTCTAGCAACTGCAAAATACAAGAATAAGTGACCCTACCCGACCTTTGGTTCAAACCGATAATAGAAAATGGTAAATTTCCCCTTTGACCTAGGAGACCACTAGGTGGAAGGATTAATTGCGTGCATTCACCGTTTTTCTAAATAAACAAGTTTAAAGAAAATTAAAAAGTTATAACTCTTTTTCTAAACCATAAGCAACTTGTGAGTAGTATAATTAGGCTAATGTGACCATTTCGTCTTGTTTCTAGGAGACTACCTGAGGAGAACATGCAACAGTCGACTAACTTTCCCGATGAACAACAAGTGAGAGACACTCCACCACCGCAAGATCCAATGCAACAAGTCATAGACCTTCTAGGGTGTTTGGTGGATACACAAAAGATCCTCTTACAACAAGTGCTTATTAGGAATGTGCCGGTTCAGGTGGAAGGACCCCACCAAGTGACAATGCAAGGAATTGAGACTCCTTCTGTTATGGTTAGTCCAAGCTCCAAAGTTAGAAGGTATAAGATAACTAGCCTTACTGTTAAGAATGAGCCTTTTAAGAAGCAAAAGATCACTTGTTGGAAGTGTAAAGAAGGTCATCCTCTAAGACAGTGTCCACAGTTGAAGCACAAGTGTTACCTCTGTGGGGATCTTGAACATAAGATTATGGACTGTCCAAGAAAGGAAACCCTAAAGTGCTTCATTTGTAAACAGCCGGGACATTGGGCGAGGAACTGCCCCCAAAAGAATTAACAAGTGGATAGCTGTTTTTGTTTGGAAGAAGTCAGTCTCCTAGAAATATCAATAGATCTCTTGTGTTGAGCATTAGGAGCAAATAACTTTTTGAAAAGAACAAAATGTTTTGAAAATGTAAATCAATGTTGCAGTTTATCATCTAGTTCATGAATTAATTCCAATGTATGTTTTGCATCCTTTCTTTGAACTTTTGTAATGGAAGATTTACATCTTATCTTGATTTCATGTATTTCGTATCAAATATTATGAAGTTCTTATTATTGATTTTATTTCAGTAGAATTCCAATATTTCTTATATATGTTTTTATTTCCGCATTTCCATGTTCTGTTACTCCGATAAGCTTCTTTAAGTTTCTTTTAACGCCTTAAGACGTAATAAAAGATTTAGAATTTTCACATGAGCTTAATAAAATTGTAGGAGATATACCCAACCACAACAAGAACTCGTCATGACTCCTTTAGGACCTAAGAACCAAGCGATACCTGAACCACTTAACCAAGGGGGAAATGCTTCAATAGAGATTGAATGGCTTACTAGTTAGATAAGAAGCTACATGCAACAGACTCAAGTCAGTTCAACGTCTACACTTGTGAGATATGAGCAAGAAACGATGCAAGATGAACCCCCATCACCTCAACATCACCAAAGTCTCTTACCATGCTTCATAAAGTGTAACTAATATTTTGAAGGAGTTTTTGGAAAACCGAATGAGGCAAAGGATTGGTTGGCACACATTGAGAGGTCCTTTAATGCTTTTGAAGTACCACACCATTTGAGAGTCAATTATGAGACCTATATGCTTCGCTTACATGCCCGAGTATGGTGGGAATCTAAGGAAAGAGAGTTGGCGCCTCCAGTTACATGGGACATGTTTAAATATGAGTTTTTGGATAAATATTTCCCCATGAGCTTAAGAGTCCAGTACAGTGCGGATTTTCTCAATATCTCACAAAGAGATCGTAGTGTGGAATAGTACGAAACCGAGTTCAATAGATTATTGCAATATGCTCCAGAATCATATAAGCAAAGTGAGGAACTCAAAAGACAAGTATTTCTGAATGGTTTAAAAGAAGACCTTCGGACTCGATTGGAAGAATTTGATCTAAGGAGTTATCAAGGATTG
The DNA here is from genome assembly GCA_024138025.1 of Combretum micranthum. Taxonomy (NCBI): domain Eukaryota; kingdom Viridiplantae; phylum Streptophyta; class Magnoliopsida; order Myrtales; family Combretaceae; genus Combretum; species Combretum micranthum. Next base: position 54,322 of record JAMXBD010003519.1, read on the forward strand.
TTAGAAAGAACACGGATCATAGAAAATGCTCAAAGGAGGAGGCAAGAAAGAAGTAATAAGGAAATGGAGTTCTATGCTTCAATGACCCCGAGTCAAAATGTCTTACCATGCTTCATAAAGTGTAACTAATATTTTGAAGGAGTTTTTGGAAAACCGAATGAGGCAAAGGATTGGTTGGCACACATTGAGAGGTCCTTTAATGCTTTTGAAGTACCACACCATTTGAGAGTCAATTATGAGACTATATGCTTCGCTTACATGCCCGAGTATGGTGGGAATCTAAGGAAAGAGAGTTGGCGCCTCCAGTTACATGGGACATGTTAAATATGAGTTTTTGGATAAATATTTCCCATGAGCTTAAGAGTCCAGTACAGTGCGGATTTTCTCAATATCTCACAAAGAGATCGTAGTGTGGAATAGTACGAAACCGAGTTCAATAGATTATTGCAATATGCTCCAGAATCATATAAGCAAAGTGAGGAACTCAAAAGACAAGTATTTCTGAATGGTTTAAAAGAAGACCTTCGACTCGATTGGAAGAATTTGATCTAAGGAGTTATCAAGGAGTTAGAAAGAACACGGATCATAGAAAATGCTCAAAGGAGGAGGCAAGAAAGAAGTAATAAGGAAATGGAGTTCTATGCTTCAATGACCCCGAGTCAAAATGTCAGAACACTTCCCTTGGATGATGACCCAAACAAGGAAGAAGACATAATATTGGATAAGCTACAATGTTGGAAATGTAAGGGATAGCATTGCCCTATACGGTGTCCACAACTTCAATCCAAGTGTTACCTCTGTGGGGACCCCAGTCACAAAGTTGAGAAGTGTCCCAAAAAGACGACCAACGCATGCTTTCTTTGCTAAAAAATGGGACAGTTAGCTAAAACATGCCTTGAATGGGATAACTTGCATGTTGCTTCGCTAGATCAACCAAGAAAGAAGAGGAGGAGATGTAATAGGAACAAAAGCAACAAAGGAAAAAGGAATAGAGGTTCTTCAAGAACATCTTCATCCGGAAATCTAGTCCACAACCCTCACACATATGTATCTTATGAAGAAGCCAGTGATGAAGAGCTGGAATCCTTTGCCATGGAAGGAAGCGAGGATCAAAGGTGCAACTCGGTATTAGGTTAACGCTATACCCTTAGAATACCACATATTCTTTCCTGTCAATAGAATCAAAGAGATAGGTTGTTAGAAATGCCTTTGAATTAAATGGCTAGACTAAAATAGGAAAGCCCGAGATCATTAAAAGCTAGAATGAGCCAATGATGGAAACTAAAACAAACCTCGATTAATTTAACGAATTCCAAGATACCCCTCATACAACTTCTTGTAAATAAAGAACTTTGAAAGATCGAAACCTATGATGATCGTTACGCAAAAGTTAAAACTTCAATAATCAAATCTCAATTACCAAACTCCATAAGATCTTCACGTGTAATAATTATATAATAAAGCAATGAGATCTCTTGATTTCAATCCCATCAAGATGATCACGATGGTAAGAATTTAAAACGATGATGACCATATTGTTTAAGGAATATGAATCATAAAGCACGATATTGTATATAACTACATAAGAATGGAGAAGCGAATCCACAACCTTCACTGGTCAAAGCAATCGATTCATGAAATGTCGTGTTGTCATGAGTCGTCTGGTGTCGGTCAAGTCGAGTCGTTTGTGGTTTCGAGTCAAGTCCGTGTCGTTTTCCAAAAAGAGAAGTGTAAGTGAAGGTTGGAATCGCTAAGCTAAATCTTATAAAATTGCATGTGCTATATTACGTAAAAGATCTATCATACGAAAATTTGAAGTGATACAAACCAAAGCATAAACCGGTGCTAGAGATATAACTCGAGATTCACAACCTTTTCTCGATAAACGATATGCACGTAATAAGTTTTGCGGACAAAACTTTTCTTAAGGTGGGGAGGGTGTAAGCCTCGGAAAATTTCAATAAATAATTTCAAGATGAACTTCGAAAATAAACCCTAAAAATCACTCCAAATTAAAACTGAATTTCAACCATTCTTAAATAACGAACGAATTCGAAAAATTTCCGAATCTTAAGAAAAATAAGAATTCTAAAAAAAAAAAAAGTAAGACTCCACATACTTCAATTCCAAAACCACTACGTACGACAAACTCTGTACGTAACCCCGACTTATAAAATTGGGTAATATAGAACCCCAAAATCAAATTATTAAAAGTAAATAACGATTAACTTTCGAAATGAAACCCAATTCAAGAATTCCGAAAACGTTAAAAGATATTAATACTTACAAAAATAAAATGTAAAATAAATTTCTCAAATTAAATATGTTGTATAAACATAAAATATCAGTTTCCAAAGTGGCAAAGACCTAAACCGGAAAAATCACCCGGAAACCCCAACCGGAATGCAATAGCCTAAGTCCGGCAACCTAGTGCCCTAACCCTAGAGGCCGAGGCGTAGCTAAATATGTAGAATAGCTCATAGTAATATGAGTTTGTTTAAAAATATCAGATTGGTAAATTTTTTACCTATTCGAACCCGTTCGGACACAGACTTCGAAAAGTGTGTCCAGGGGCTCGAGATATAAAAAAATATACCAATAGTACCGTTAGACTCGTAATTTCATGAGATTTGTAAATATATCAGTTATATAATTTTTTGGGTTATAAAAGTTACAGTTATAATCTTTTTATCATATTTCCATTATTACCGGTAATTGATTAGTCATTTGCACTATTCATTTTTATTTCATTACAAAATTTTATTATTTTTATAAAGTCTTATATTTTTAGATAAATATTTATATGTTATAGAAAATTTTGTTTTTCTAAAATTTAGTTCGTTTCAGGCCTTTACGAGATCAGATTCTGTTTAAGACCCGATACTAAAAATAAAATAAATTATTTAATAATTGAAAAATATTTGAAAAATATTTATATTTTCATAAAATAATTTTTTTAGAATTTTTCGGGTTATAAAAATATTATTTATAGCCCATATTCGCGCATTTTGATCATACCGGTAACATATTTGTTAAATTACTAAAATAATTCAAATAATTATTTAATTTTAAATATGAAAAATCTGCTACAAATATTTGGAATAAATTTTCTAATTTTATTTTATTTTAATTTATTTTATTAATAAAGTACTTTTACAACCCATACCTTCAAGTACACCTTACACATATCACTTCCTTTTCACTTCAATCTTTCTACACATTATCCCACAATTGATGGCAGATTTTTGACTCTTTCATGGCTGCCATTGTCCTTTATTTACTCATATTTTGACTAAAATTAATTATATTTCAATCCTTCTTCAAAAAGTTACATTACACATTAATTATACAATTCAATTTTGAGTCAAAATTCAACAAATTCACTGTCTCTCCTCTCTCAACATTCACGTGCAGCATGGGGCTTCATTGGTTGCCCTTGTTTTATTTTTTTTCTCTCATTTATTCAATTAAAACACTCATTTTCTCTCTCTCCTTCATTTACTCACTTTCTCTCTTTCATTCTTTAGCTTTTTCTCTCCCATATTTCTCTCTTTTCTTCTTCATATTGTTCTTGTTTCCTCAAGAACACAAGCTGCCCCTATCTCTTCCATTAGCTTCCACCTATATTTCTTGAAGATTTCTAAACAAATCTTAATCTCAAAGCCTCCATAGGTGATATAGGTAAAGTGTAATGAAGGTTTCATGCATCAAATGACCTTCCATAAGCTTAAAAGCTTAGGATGATGATGCCAAAAATGAAACACTCATCTCCTCCACTTTTATTCTCTTGTATTATAATTATTTTCTTGTTTAAAGTTGATATATATTGTAGATCTAACTTTTTGTAGCTTTGATTTTTGTTTATGCCATAGATCTTGCTATCTAAGTTATTATTTTTGTTATTTCTTATGATTTATATATAGATCCATCATCCACATGTATTTATGCACTTATAACTAGTTTAGAAAACTAGATCTAGAGTTTTGAGTTCATAACATGCATTAGACTTTATTTTATGTTCATGGATGACTTGTAGTAGCATGATAATAGTAGGAATGTTTTAGAAAACTCAAGATCTATTTATTTTCAATAAAAATAATTTTTGAAAATTCGGATGAAAATGGAACCATATTTAGAAAAGTTGTTTTTCAACTCTAAAATGTGTATTTTCATTTAAAATGAAGGGCTTAGGGTATAGATGACATAAATGAGAGATTTTGATAAGTAAAGTTTAGATCTATGAGTTTATAGTTCATTACATGGGTTTCATTTAGATATATGTTCATATTATGTGTAGATCTTAGATTTGAACTTGAACAAAAGTAGTGAAATTCATATTTTGGCAAGACCAATATTTAAAAACCACTTTCCAAGTGTCAAAATGTAAATTTTTCCCAAGAAAATGAAGGCTTAATATATGAATATCATAAAGACTTCTTTTACAAGAATCTAATGTGATTTTCAAAAGTTATTTTCAAAATAAAAATTTCATTTTCGGATTTTGGCCAAAGCCTATTTTAAAAACATGTTTCCCAACTCAAAAATGAAGTTTTTATTTAAGAAATGAAAAGCTCTTAGGATAGGATATGTAAGGAATGGATTTTCATGAGCTTAGATAGATTTTATCAAAAGATATAACCAAAAATGAATTTTGTAAATTCGGATCCCAACCAAGACCAATTTTTAGAACCCATGTATCAACTCCAAAACTCATGTTTTATGTGAAAAATGTAGTAGATAGGTAATAGATATCATTAAGCAATGATTTTTACAAGTTAAAATGAGTTTAGGCATGAGTAAGGTGTTAAACAAGTGTCGAGCCTGGATTTTTTCCACTCATCTGGTTCATTTCTCCTAACCCGATTTACATTAAACCCGAACCCATTTAACATGAATCCTCGACTAGGGGTTAAAAGAAATTTTAAAAAATTTTAGAGTCGCCACCCGATATAAATCAGGAAAAAAATAAAAGCTAGGATCAATGGGTCGGTTGATCCTAACTTAGCTACTAGTCTGCGAAAAAAATTTGATTTAAAAAAAACAAACTTTTTAAAACCAGATATCATGGATTCGGGGGCTAACCTATTAAAACCAAATTGGTTACCACTTTTGGAATTTTAAATTTATAATCTATCCTTTATATGCTAAAAAAAAAACCTCTAATAATATATTACAATAGAAATATTTACAAGTCAAATCATTCATTTTATTTTTTTACATGTTTTTCTTCATTTTTACTTTTTATTATTTTTTTAGAACATGAATAACAACAAACATATTTCTTTTTTTTTTTAAAAAAAAAAAACTTATATTTACAAAAAAAACAAAACTTTTTTTATTTTTTATGTCACCCCGCAGGTGCCTACGTACTCGCTAATCGAGATCAGACAAAATGTAGTTCTTTTAAAAAGAACTTAATTTGTTGATCAATTTTATATTTTTGAACTCTTTTCACTTTAAATTCATTAAATTTTGAATTTTTATGAAACCATTTTTGATGATCCTATGATCTAATCAATTGATTTTCATTTCATGAAAATGCAATTTTTCTAAGTCCAAAATCATTTTATGATAATTCATGGCTAATTTAATGCTACATGAAAATATTTTGATTGAACTTTGGATGATTATTTCCATAGCTAATTTATGAAAATAATTTGATTAAAAACTTTGATTATTTTCATAGCAAATTTATGAGAATGATTTGATGAAACTTGATTATTCTCATAGCAAATTTATGAGAATGATTTGATGAAAACTTGATTATTCTCATAGCAAATTTATGAGAATGATTTGATGAAAACTTTGATTATTCTCATAGCTAATTTAATGCTATATGAAAATAATTTAGATTGAAAAATTTAATCCAAACTCACCTGGACCGTTGGATTGTTCGGATCAGATCTGGAACGCTGATCTAGATGTGGACTGTTGACCGTTGACCATTGACTGCGCAGGTAGACTGAGACCAACAATCAATTTGTTTTTTTCCCCCAGGAACGAATTGATCGCTTGCAATTGGTTCGAAATGACAGTGAAATGAGATTACCATCACACGGCTTGGACCTCGACTAAAAGCGGATTGGACTTTGGATCTGATCTGGAGCGCTGATCTGGATGTGGACCGTTGACCATTGACCGTAGACCATTGACTGCACGAGTAGACTGAAACCAACAATTGATTTGCTCTGCTTCTTCTTTTTTTTTTTCTCTTTCTCTTTTTGTGTTTTTCTTCTCTCTAAACTCTTACTTTGAAAATTTTCGAATGCTTTGAATCTCTGAGTAATCCTTGTAATTGTTGTGTTCCTTTTGTTCATGGATCATTCCTATTTATAGATCCATGGTCTGATTTCAGTTACGAATTGCATTTAATGACTTCCCAATTTTTCGTAAAAAATTTAATTCGAAAATTGAAATTTGATTCATTCGTAACTGACGAAATTAATAATCAGTTACGAATTGCATTTAATGACTTTCCAATTTTTCGCAAAAAAAAAAAATTTAATTTGAATTTGGTTCATTTGTAACTATCAAAATTAATGATCAGTTACGAATTGCATTTAATGACAAAATTCATTTGTAACTGACAAAATTTAATTCGAAAATTGGAATTTAATTCATTCGTAACTGACGAAATTAATGATCAGTTACGAATTGCATTTAATGACTTCCCAATTTTCTGAAAATTGGAATTTGATTGATGATCAGTTACGAATTGCATTTAATGACTTCCCAATTTCCTGAAAATTGGAATTTGATTTGTTCGTAACTGATGAAATTGATGATCAAATCCTCGAATATTCGATCCTATCTCTGTATAGGATCAATTGAATCGTTCAAATTCATTGAATTTGATCAGCCGCCATTGATGATTCTTCAATAAATCCAGTCTATCCCATGCCGACATTGAATCCTCATCCTTATTTGCCTCTTCATGGAATCAAACCCAGGTCCTGTGGCTGGTCTAGTCATATGGGTCAGTGGTCTTAACTGTTAGGCCGTTAGCCTGTACTGGTTGGGTTCAACAAATTTAAACTTTAAGACTCATTCAAAATAATTTTTGAAAATTTGTTTAATTATCTTTATGAACAATTTATAACAAAAATATGTATTATATCAAGCTCAAATAATTTTTTTTTTATAATAATGTATTTTTATCTCTTTTTTTTTTGTTTATTTTGGAAAAGACCACTGTTTTTTTTTCTCATTTTTTTTATTTATTTACCTTACTTCTTATTTTTGCTACTTTTGATTTTTTGTGCTATTTTTTATTTTTATCTATTTTTACTATTTTTTTGTGAGCTTGACATAATACTAATTTTTATCATAAATTTGAGCCTTAAATTGAGCAAAAATTGGGTGTCTACAGCTGCCCCTCTTTGCCGTGAAGTTTGAGCAAAACTTTACCACAAAGACCAAAAGATAGCCAATTTTTGCTCTTTGACAGAACCTAGGTCATCATTTTTGGACTTCTAAACAAATGGTATCAACTTGATAGGATGGATTGGGTCATTTGGTCTTGGTCATCATCTGAAATGGATTTCTAAATTTGGTCTTGATCACCATCTTTAATGGATGGATTTCTGAATTTGGTCACCGTGCTAAACCATCTGTCGATTTCAGACTTTGATATTCGCTAGGTCAACTGTCAGACCTAGACTTAGAAAACTAATAGACCATCTGTCGGGTCTAGATTTTGCTAGGTTAACTGTCGGACCTATGGGCTTTGGTTTGGTCATTTGCCGGACCTATGGGCTTTGGTTTGGTCATTTGCTGGACCAATGGGCTTTGGTTTGGTCATTTGCCGGACCAATGGGCTTTGGTTTGGTCATTTACCGGACCAATGGGCTTTGGTTTTGGTCATTTGCCGGACCAATGGGCTTTGGTTTGGTCATTTGCCGGACCAATGGGCTTTGGTTTGGTCATTTACCGGACCAATGGGCTTTGGTTTTGGTCATTTGCCGGACCAATGGGCTTTGGTTTGGTCATTTGCCGGACCAATGGGCTTTGGTTTAATCATTTGCCGGACCAATGGGCTTTGGTTTTGGTCATTTGCCGGACCAATGGGCTTTGGTTTGGTCATTTGCCGGACCAATGGGCTTTGGTTTGGTCATTTGCCGGACCAATGGGCTTTGGTTTTGGTCATTTGCCGGACCAATGGGCTTTGGTTTGGTCATTTGCCGGACCAATGGGCTTTGGTTTGGTCATTTGCCGGACCAATGGGCTTTGGTTTTGGTCATTTGCCGGACCAATGGGCTTTGGTTTGGTCATTTGCCGGACCAATGGGCTTTGGTTTGGTCATTTGCCGGACCAATGGGCTTTGGTTTGGTCATTTGCCGGACCAATGGGCTTTGGTTTGGTCATTTGCCGGACCAATGGGCTTTGGTTTCATTTGCCGGACCAATGGGCTTTGGTTTTGGTCATTTGCCGGACCAATGGGCTTTGGTTTGGTCATTTGCCGGACCAATGGGCTTTGGTTTGGTCATTTGCCGGACCAATGGGCTTTGGTTTGGTCATTTGCCGGACCAATGGGCTTTGGTTTTGGTCATTTGCCGGACCAATGGGCTTTGGTTTGGTCATTTGCCGGACCAATGGGCTTTGGTTTGGTCATTTGCCGGACCAATGGGCTTTGGTTTGGTCATTTGCCGGACCAATGGGCTTTGGTTTGAAAACTTGGATGGGCTTCAAGTTTTTCTTTTTTTGGAAAACTTGGTTTGAAAACTTGGATGGGCTTCAAGCATTTTTTTTTCTTTGAAAACTTGGTTTGAAAACTTGATGGGCTTCAAGTTTTTTTTTTTTGGAAAACTTGGTTTGAAAACTTGGATGGGCTTCAAGTTTTCTTTTTTTTTGGAAAACTTGGTTTGAAAACTTGGATGGGCTTCAAGCATTTTTTTCTTTGAAAACTTGGTTTGAAAACTTGGATGGGCTTCAAGTTTTTCTTTTTTTGGAAAACTTGGTTTAAACGTACCCTATGAACTGGCGTTTGGTTTTAACATTAGTGCGCTTCTTGAGCTGACACTCGACTTGTTAAGGTGCTCCTTGAGCTGGCCTAAAACTTACAACTTGACAAGGCAGCACAACACTTCCTTGAGTTAGCGATTCTCAATTTGAGGAATAGGATGAAGCTCATACGATCCTAAAGATTAAAAAAAAGACAACGCTCCCTTGAGCAGACTATCCTGATGCTGAAGAAATAGGATGATGCTCCTTTGGGCATATAATCCTAAAGATTGAAAGGTAGGATGACGCTCCTTTGAGCGGGTGACCCTAATACTTAGGATGACGCTTTTTTTTTTTTTTGAGCAATCGATCCTAAAACTTAAACAAATAGGATGACGCTCATTTGAGCAGGTGATCCTAAAACTTAAACTTGAAAATCAAGTTTTGAAAACCGTAGCCTGAAATTTTTTTTTTTTTTGCTAATTTTTTAATGTGGGAAATTCTTCCCTTTTTCATTGAAAATTTTTAAGAAAACCTTTGAGAATCTTTTTCTTTTAAAAACCAAAACCTTTTTTTTTAATTCTTTTATTTTAAAAATTTAAACCAAAGGTAATTTTTTTTACTTTTAATGAAAAAAACTTATTTTCTCCTTTTTTATTACTTTTCAGATATTTGGAAAAAACTTTTTTTATTTTTATTTTTTTTTGGAAGAAATTCCTTCTTTTCTTGAACCTTTTCAAGGTAAAAAGTTTCTTTTTTTTTTTTTGAATTCCAACTTTTTTTTTAAAGTTACCAACAGGTAAAAATAATCATAAATAGGGTTTGCCCCATTGATCACTCATTTTTTTTTCAGCCTAAGGCTTCACTATTAACCACCTAAGGTCTTTTATTGAAAAATTTTAATCATTGGGGGCAAAGTTTTTCTTTTAGGACATTAATTTGAAAATTGGGGCATTGTTTCCAACTTTGGGGCAATTAATTCCTAACCCTGAGGCAGACTTCTTTCAAATTGGGGCAAATGATTTCATGCCCCTGGGATGATTCTTACACCAAGGTTGGTTATCTTATTTTAAGTTACCTAATCAAAGAGGACTTCCTTACACTCTCTCAGGCTTATTTTCACACATTTGACTCGGATTCCAAAAATTATGGTCCGGCTTGCAAGTGACACACTTTGGTCAATCTATTAGGTCTTTTTTGGACTGTAATGTGGGTTTTGGTTGTTGGCTTTAATCAAAAAGAGATATTTCATAAAGGCTTTTTTTTTTTTTGAAAATTTTTCAACACATCCCGGGTTTACAAGTCAAGAACCCTTAAGGAAAACTTGAATATGCACTTATTCCTAGTTTCAAGAGCATTAATAAATCAACTCCTTTGATCCAAAGAGTCTCTAAAGGATGGAATTGTGTATGGGCCCATAATATAGATTTTGGACCTTGTTTTTATGGGCTTTGAACTTTCAGCATGTGCCCCCAGTGTTTGGGTATGATCACCTTGTGTGATTGTCTTCCATCAGGGTGGAATTGTGGGTGGGTCCATAATATAGATTTTGGACCTTGTGTTTTGATGGGCTTTGAACTTTGAGCATGTGCTTGTGTGATTGTCTTCCATCAGGGTGGAATTGTGGGTGGGTCCATGATATAAATTTTGGACCTTGTGTTTTGATGGGCTTTGAACTTTGAGCATGTGCTTGTAATTTCTTGGTTTAATCACCTTGCTTGGCTATTCTTCATTTTTTTTTTCATTTTTTTTTGGCACTTTATTCATGTATCCCTTTTTTCTTCTTCTTTTGCAAGGTGATTTGTATTTTTTCCATTGGATAGCTTATAGCTCAAAGTATATGGATTGTGTATGGTTTGGGATAGAAACTCTTCTTCCTTTCAAAGGAAATGATTTATTTATGTCAATTGACTACTCTTGAATTGATGCAACTAGGCAAGTGCATATAATTAATCCTTTTTCTCCTTGATAATGACCCTGACCTCCAAATTGCCCCGTTGTGGGGTACCCTAATGTAGGGTGGTTCTTGACAGGGCTTAATTTTAAAAAATTCTTCCTTAATAGGCTCAAATGGGTTAACAAAGGATAATGTGTTTAGGACTTTGAAATGAATGCCTAATGTCACTTTGACCTATGTATCAAATTCAAACTAGACCTCCTTTAAGGAATGAGTCCATTTTATCTCTCACAATTCACTCCACTCTTAGTGTGTAGGGTAGGTGTTTGGGATTAAGTTTGCCTCTTTTCATCTTAGGCAATCATTTTTAGTGAGATATTTCTCTTGGCTTACAATCATCCATTTTTAATTGCCTCAAGATATTTAACTAAATGCCCCATTTGGGTTTATCTTTTCAACAAATGCCCCTTAATTGGTAAAGTCCTTTTGGTTGCCCCTAATTTTGATTTCATTTGCCTTTAGCTTAAAATGAATGATCATTGGGGTAACAATTTTGAAACATTCTTTTTCTGTTGGCAATTTTCCTTCTTTTCTAATTTTTTATTATTTTTATTTTTTGAAAATAACCTTTATTCTCTTTCTCATTTGTTTGGAAAACAATTTTCATTTTTTTCTTAAAAAAAAATTGTTGGAGAACAAGTTTGAAAAACTTTTATTTTTTTTTTTTGTTAGACAACAACTTTTTGTTCTCACTTTTTATTAAAAAAAAAAAGTTGTTAATGGATATTTAAAAAAAGAATGTTTGAAAATGATTATTTATCCTAAAGTGGAAAAAGATATTTACAAAAATAATTCTTTTTTTTTCTTTTTTCTTTAAGGCAAAAATTATTTTACAAGAATAGTGGAACAAAAAGACCCCCCTTTTTCTTTTGGAAGGAATTCAAATGGGGGTTGATTTTTACAGGGATGATTATCCTGAAGACAAGGGAGAGGAATACATATGACAAAGGTAATTTTGATTGGAGAGGACTTATAACTATAGGTGGACAAAATTTACTCTATGAGTATTTACAAGTCTACTGTACACATTTTTTATTTTATTTTTTTCTTAAAAAAAGATGCAAAGATGCAAGCATACAGATGCAATTGGGGATAATGACCTTGAAAATGATGAAAAAATTTTGCTGGAGTTGATGAAAATTATTTTTTTTTTTGAAAACCTTTTTTTTTAAAAAAAAAAATAACTCCATTTTTTAAAAAAAATTTTGGTCACTATCCATATAAATGGAGATAAGGACCCTGAAAGTTTTGGTGAAAAAGTTTTGTTGGAATTGATGAAAAATCATTTTTTTGAAAATCTTCTTTTTTTTTTTTGAAAAATAACAAAATTAATTAAGACTATTTAAAAAAAAATTAGTCACTATCCATGCCAATGGGGATAATGACCAAAAAAACTTTACTTGAAGTGGTATTATTTTTTTTAAAAAATAAAGGTTTAAAAACCATTTCAATCTAAAATTTTATTTACTAAAAAAAAATGTTTGATTTTTGAAAACTTCCTTTTTTAGGAAAGAAACAACTCCACATTTAAAAAAATTTGGTGGACTTTTTTGAAATTTTTTATTTTTGAAAAAACATTTTTTGGAAGAAAATACAACTCCATTTTTTTGAAAAGTTTGGTCAAAATCCCATGTTAATGAATGCATGATTTGGTAGGTTCTATAGGTTCCCCGATTTAGTGGTACTAAACCGGAGTGGGAGGACATTTCTTGATCTAGAGGGTGGAAAGCCACAGCCCCCGGACCTTACTTCGTCCTCCTCGCTTAGGCTCTTAAGACGGCCTGGTACGACCGTATCTAGCACACAATCATGCTAATGCAAATGCAAATGCAAATAAATAAATAAACAAACAAGCTTTTGCCTTTTTTTACATACCTGCAAGGTTAGTATATATTTACAAAACAATTATTCAATATAATATACAAAGAATTATATATTCACAAAAATTGAGCAAGGATAAATTTAAAATTTAAAATTCCTAAGTGGCTAGCCCTCTCTTTTTTAAAAAAAATTTAGGCGTCCCCAGTGGAGTCGCCAAGCTGTCGAGCCTGGATTTTTTCCACTATCTGGTTCATTTCTCCTAACCCGATTCACATTAAACCCGAAATTTAACATGAATCCTCGACTAGGGGTTAAAAGAAATTTAAAAAAAATTTAGAGTCGCCACCCGATATAAATCGGGAAAAAATAAAAAGCTAGGATCAATGGGTCGGTTGATCCTAACTTAGCTACTAGTCTGCGAAAATTTGATTTAAAAAATCAACTTTTAAAACCAGATATCATGGATTCGGGGGCTAACCTATTAAAACCAAATTGGTTACACTTTTGGAATTTTAAATTTATAATCTATCCTTTATATGCTAAAAAAAAACTCTAATAATATATTACAACAGAAATATTTACAAGTCAAATCATTCATTTTATTTTTTTACATGTTTTTCTTCATTTTTACTTTTTATTATTTTTTTTAGAACATGAATAACAACAAACTATTTCTTTTTTTAAAAAAAAAAACTTATATTTCAAAAAAAACAAAACTTTTTTTATTTTTTATGTCGCCCCGCAGGTGCCTACGTACTCGCTAATCGAGATCAGACAAAACGTAGTTCTTTTAAAAAAGAACTTAATTTGTTGATCAATTTTATATTTTTGAACTCTTTTCACTTTAAATTCATTAAATTTTGAATTTTTATGAAACCATTTTTGATGATCCTATGATCTAATCAATTGATTTTCATTTCATGAAAATGCAATTTTTCTAAGTCCAAAATCATTTTATGATAATTCATGGCTAATTTAATGCTACATGAAAATATTTTGATTGAACTTTGGATGATTATTTCCATAGCTAATTTATGAAAATAATTTGATTAAAAACTTTGATTTTTTCATAGCAAATTTATGAGAATGATTTGATGAAAACATGGATTATTCTCATAGCAAATTTATGAGAATGATTTGATGAAAACTTGATTATTCTCATAGCAAATTTATGAGAATGATTTGATGAAAACTTGATTATTCTCATAGCTAATTTAATGCTATATGAAAATAATTTAGATTGAAAAATTTAATCCAAACTCACCTGGACCGTTGGATTGTTCGGATCAGATCTGGAACGTTGATCTGGATGTGGACAGTTGACCGTTGACCATTGACTGCGCAGGTAGACTGAGACCAACAATCAATTTGTTTTTCTTCCCCCAGGAAAATTGATCGCTTGCAATTGGTTCGAAATGACAGTGAAATGAGATTACCATCACACGGCTTGGACCTCGACTAAAAGCGGATTGGACTTTGGATCTGATCTGGAGCGCTGATCGGATGTGGACCGTTGACCATTGACCGTAGACCATTGACTACACGAGTAGACTGAAACCAACAATTGATTTGCTCTGCTTCTTCTTTTTTTTTTCTCTCTCTTTTTGTGTTTTTCTTCTCTCTAAACTCTTACTTTGAAAATTTTCGAATGCTTTGAATCTCTGAGTAATCCTTGTAATTGTTGTTTTCCTTTTGTTCATGGATCATTCCTATTTATAGATCCATAGTCTGATTTCAGTTACGAATTGCATTTAATGACTTCCCAATTTTTCGTAAAAAATTTAATTCGAAAATTGGAATTTGATTCATTCGTAACTGACGAAATTAATAATCAGTTACGAATTGCATTTAATGACTTTCCAATTTTCTCAAAAAATTTAATTTGAATTTGGTTCATTTGTAACTGTCAAAATTAATGATCAGTTACGAATCGCATTTAATGACAAAATTCATTTGTAACTGACAAAATTTAATTCGAAAATTGGAATTTAATTCATTTGTAACTGACGAAATTAATGATCAGTTACGAATTGCATTTAATGACTTCCCAATTTTTGAAAATGGGAATTTGATTGATGATCAGTTACGAATTGCATTTAATGACTTCCCAATTTCTGAAAATTGGAATTTGATTTGTTCGTAACTGATGAAATTGATGATCAAATCCTCGAATATTCGATCCTATCTCTGTATAGGATCAATTGAATCGTTCAAATTCATTGAATTTGATCAGCCGCCATTGATGATTCTTCAATAAATCCAGTCTATCCCATGCCGACATTGAATCCTCATCCTTATTTGCTCTTCATGGAATCAAACCCAGGTCCTGTGGCTGGTCTAGTCATATGGGTCAGTGGTCTTAACTGTTAGGCCGTTAGCCTGTACCTGGTTGGGTTCAACAAATTTAAACTTTAAGACTCATTCAAAATAATTTTTGAAAATTTGTTTTAATCTTTATGAACAATTTATAACAAAAATATGTATTATATCAAGCTCAAATAATTTTTTTTTTATAATAATGTATTTTTATCTCTTTTTTTTTTGTTTATTTTGGAAAAGACACACTGTTTTTTTTTTCTCATTTTTTTTATTTATTTACCTTACTACTTCTTATTTTTGCTACTTTGATTTTTTGTGCTATTTTTTTATTTTTATCTATTTTTACTATTTTTTTGAGCTTGACATAATACTAATTTTATATCATAATTTGAGCCTAAATTGAGCAAAAATTGGGTGTCTACAACAAGTAATGGAATTAAAATGAAAAATTTTAAGTTAGTGATCAATTGTCAAATTCGTAATTTGAGATGATGCATAGGTAATCACTTAGTATTTGAGCTCAAATTGCAAGTTTTATGTGTTAAATGAAGTCCTTTGGTAATTGATATAGTAAAGCCTTAAATTTTAATGTTTTAAACAAGTTTTTCCCCAAATGAATCATTCAAAAAGTGGATTTTCTAAAATTCGGATTTTTGAGTAAATCATATTGGAAAACATATTTACAAAGTGTAAAATGAAAATTTTTATGTAGAAATGAAGGTCATAAGTAATAGATATAATGAAGACTCAATTTTAACAAAAATAATTATATTTTCTTAAGTAATAAATCTAAATAAATGGAAATAATCAAAGTTAGGAAACTAGTATTCTTAAAAGTAGTTATCCTTGAAGTCTTGTAATATAAGGAGTTATGAAATTTTCTTTAGCAAGAATCATCAACTATGCATACATTAAGCTCATCTCATGTCATTCATGTCAGGAAATCATTCATATTGCATGTATAGCCAATTTTTATAGTTAGGAACATTACAAACTCTTACAAAACTATTTTTCGGAAATTGAAATTGTTGCTGCCCTAATCTGATCTGACCTTTTCGAAGCTTCAATGTTTTTCAAACTTAAATATAATATTAAATTAGGTAGATCTTTCGAAGTAGATAGAAATCGATATATAATTTGCGAGATTCGAGTTAAAATGACCAATTTATGGCGTTTAAGTTGAATTCCGCTTAGGACGCGAATTACGAATTTGATAGTTCAATGAAGTCGTTTAGATTAGTTTGAGTTGAAATACTTATTAGAGTATTTCTTCCTTTTTAGGTGATCCCGAATTCGACGATTCCCTATGTAACACCCTGAATTATACTCTATTTAATTTTTGATAAATTGTTAAATAGATAGTAATGTCTGGAGGAAATTTTAGAAATGTCCGAAAAACCATCCCCGTTTTTCCTGAATTTAAATATAGGTAATTACCAATATGGACAATAAAGACTAATTAAAATAAAAATATAAGCATAAACTATACCTAGCCAAAGAAAAAATCTTCCGTAAGATATAACAATAATAATATGATTAATATATAAACTAAAAAAACCAATAAATATATGTAAAATAATAAATTAGATCCCAAAAATAATTCAAAAAAAAAATATAAACAAAAGATAAACACTATAAATTTATAATAGTACAATATAAATAAAGTCAAATTAAAGACAATATAATTATGAATCAGGTCATAAAATATCAAAACATTAATAATTTAAACCCTTGAAGAATAAATTATAATTTATGATAATATATATTGAAGTTGAAAAATAAAAATCTTAATTTGAAAATTTTAAGTATACCATAGTGTTCAGAATATTTAATATAGTAGGTATGTAAATTTTCACTAAAAATATTATCGAATGAGTATTTATCGTACGTATTAATTAGAACCCGAAAAAAAAAAAACTTGCCTAACAAGCCAAAAATTGCCTATAAATTCTCTCCTCTCACGCTCTCTCGTCTCATCCTCTCTTTCATTTCTCTCTCTCTCTGTGCTAAGTCTTCGTTTGAAGACTTTATATATTAAAAAAAAAAAGAAGAAGAAGAAGAAATCTTCTCCGACTAGGAGAAGGAAAAAAAAAAAAAAAATTCCGCAGGAGAAGGAAAAAAAAAGAAAAAGAAAAATAATAAAATAATAGAAAAGGAATCTAGAAGCTCCTCCGATCTTCAAAAGCTCGTATCTTTCACATACGATAACCGATTCCAATTGAAGTGGTGTTGTGATCGTGGCGATACGCTCTTCAATTCAAGACCACACAAGGTTAGGTTTCGATCACTCTAAAATTTTACTATTATGATCCGGTACGTAGAAGTTTTCGTAATATTAGAGTTTTAATATTAGTTTTTATTATAAATATACATATTTACATGCATATATAATGATAATAATATAAAATTATGTCATGCTAGTATGTGTATTTAGACTAGTTGATATTACATTTCGCTTATCAATGATAATAAATTGATAAATAAAAACGCTAGATGATAGAAAATTGATTATAATATTAGATAATTAATATTTAGAGTCTATTTATTAGTAAATAGAAATTTAGAGATAAATCGCTAGAGTTGAAATATACACGATAGGATCAATAACTGATCAAAATCTTCTAATCTAAAGCCAAATCAAAATTCTGATTTCACAAACATGAAAGTTATAATATTTTAACCTATATAGACTAAAACCCTAGTTTACCTATTAGATCTGGAAACTCTAATCGCGTAGGTGAAAACCTAAATCTATCCGATTCCGTAAATTTTAGAATTTAGTTTTCAACTTGAAAACAATGTAAGAAAAATATAGAACCTTGACTATAGAGATATGTAGTATAATATTGAAAAATTCTCAAAACACTAAAAGTTAAGCGTGCTCATGACCTAGGATGGGTGACCTCCTGGGAAATGAATAGTAATTTTCCAAAACGAGTAATATCTCGATAAATATAATTCAAAGACAATAACTAGTGGTTTAGAATTGAATTATTAGATCCTTAAAGTATATCAGTTAGCAAATGATGATTTAAAGATAAATCGCTAGGATTGAGATGTAACCGTTAAAACTAGATATTAGGTATAATTTACATAAATAAGACTCAAACTAAGATTTTAATATCGAAAACACTAAAACAAAAATATTCTTAACTTATATAAACACTCGTTATGTTTTATGAAGTAAAACTTAACTAAAGAAACAATTAGAATTAAGTAAAGTAAACCTATAGCGTAGTTCTGACATTTAAAAAGAATAGAGATGTTCTATGACAAGTTTAAATAATTTAAAGTACACACACATATACTCATGAGTAGAAATGGAATTAAGGAGGAAAATAAAAGCTTAGAAAACTTAGAACCTTATTATAAAAGTTTTAGCCCTATAAGAAAATTTTACTTGAATTTGATAAATGAAACATATTTGATCATTTGATCAATAAAAAGAATATATATGTAATTAAACTTTAATATATTACCTATATACAAATATAAGTTTCATATCATACGCAGAAATTGGATATTAATAGATAAACTTGATATGATTTAAGTATTATATAGATAAAAGATATTTAGCTTTAAATCTATTAGATATACTCAATAACAAACCTATATAGACATATGAAGATTTCAACACATATAAAAGAATAAGATTCCTAGAATAAAATTTAAGTAATTCAATTACAAATTAGAAAATCAAGATAATATAAATTGTAATTGAAAGATTAAACTTAACCAAGAATTCCGTAACTCTAAGTATAAAATTCAACGCTTATAAGACTATAAGGATATAAAGTATAGATTAATGAAATCATAAATATTAGCTGATATAATCAAATTAACTAAAGTTACATACTTAAAATAAGATCAAGACAATCAAAATGAAAAAATATAAATATGTATACTTTAACTAAAAAGTAGAGTAATGACTTAAATTAAGTATATCACTAATACTTGATGAAATAAACATACAAGGAATCGAACTTGAAATAATAATTAAGAATATAAAACAAGAAACCTAGGATCATTACGATACCTTTCGAGCCCCTAAAGTAATATAGGAAAAATATACAAAATGATTAGTTTAACCTGACAATTAAAAACTACATTCGATAAGTTTTCAATGACTACTCATATGCTAAAATCTAAATTAAAACAAGTATAATATGCCCAATTTAAGATTTCGTGATTAAACTCGATATTTGAAAACAACTAAAATACTTTTCTTAAGAAAACTAAGATTATACGAATTTTATAGTTTAACTTACGAAGCGTAGCCTTTACAAACTTCAAAATGACTAATTATGTGTTAAGGTTAGATTAAGAATGTTAAAACTCGAAGTTTAAGACACAAAGACACAATAGGTTTCTTTGTATGAATAATAGTATAGTAATAAGTATTCGTTATCTAAATTCTCAGGGGAGACAGATCCGTCTTCAAGTTTTCTGTCTACTACCATTAAGCAAGGATAAACAGGTGAGTATATTCCGATGACCTTCATATCTGCTTGTGCTTGTAGGTTTAGAGTATGATATTTTGTTAATATAAATTAAATGATTCAAGTATGGGGTTGGGAAATTTACACTTGTGGTTGCTCGTGTTTGTTATCTGTGTTGAAAATACTATACATTATTCTGAACGTTAAGTATTGAGTGTTGTTTAATCATTTTGATCTTTGCGAGTGTCTGATAATTGTCTGATCGCCAAATAAATGGACTTAATGACTATTGGCGTGATAATCATAATATTGATCATGCATTGCACGATTGCATGTAGAAGGCCATCACCACTACACTTTGACTCGGATGGGCCACACTGTCCCGTGAGGACGGTGAACATGGAGGACCGAAGTGGTATATACCTAGTGTGTACCATGGGCCTTGTTCTAGGGGAATGGGAACTAAGTCGTCCTGGGGAGACGGCCCACCTCCTAGGATCGCGCCGGGTCATTGTTAAGGATATCTTGCTTCAATGGGATGTTGTTATATATATATTATTTTCTATATATGAAAAACTCCTTGAATAAATTTGATTCCCGAAGTAGTAGCGGTCCGGGTGCTGATGTGTGGATGTACCCCAACCCCGGATTCGGAGGGCGTAAATCCGAATATATATATGGTTACCGGTTGGCCATATATATTTGTTCATTTGATTGTCTGCATTGCATATGCTTGTTTAATAACTTGTTTGCTTTTGCTTGAACGGTATGGAGCGAGGGTATACTTCACTCAGCTAGTTGTAGCTGACTCCCCAACAGTTTGCTTTTGCAGGTAGGTTGAATACATGGATGGGATAGGATTTGAGTGCAGAGCGTGACAAAGATCAAGTTGTACAAGACTGATAGAAGATTGAGAATTGATAGGTTAAACCTAGTTGAGAGAGTAAACATGAAAATGTAGTCTTTTTCTTAACCTAAACCTAGTTGATATTTTATGTTAAACCTAGGTTTACCTTATCTTGTCATTTGGTAGGATATCTGATTCTCTGCGGTCTTTGTGATCTGTGGAAGTTTCGATATCCAATAAATTATTTTCATAATAAATTTATATATGTAAAATACAATGAGAGGATAATTAATTAGAGTCTTGTAAACTCTAACTTGCAAGGCGATCCTCATGTTGCGGGTGCACACGTGATATGGTGATTTAGGGCAATCCTACTAGGCCCCACATAGGGTCGCGACACCCTACCATCAGGTTACTATTACTAGAAGACCGGTGATCCAATGGCTGAGTGAGTTTTTTCCTTGTTTTGTTACCTTGATTGTGCTTGTAGTTAGTTGTATTAGATTATAGGAACAAGATAAAAATCGATACGAATGGGGATGGGATATATGATGAGGCTGTGATGAATGTATGCCAAATAATGCTAAAGCATATCGAAACCACGATTTGATTGGATAACTGCACTGTTCATATTATTTATGTTATGTGTATGATATTGGCTGGTCACTCTAAAGAATGTATAAATATTTTGACCTAAGCAAAAAGTAAATTGATCATGCATCGCATCGAACATATTGCATTTGGTAGCATGCTACTCCTACGCAGGTCGATTGATATGATCCGAAGACTCATTTGGATAATGAGACCCGGGATCAGAGCTCATTCATAGGGAACTAAGGCGCATCGGGGATGCATTCCATGTGTGAGCCTAGCCGAGGCGAGTGCTATGAGCCGAGGGCTTGGGGACTAGCAGCGGTCGTGTAGACTTCAGTACCATCGCTAACCCAAGATACGGAGGGCGTAAATCCATTCTGTGTGTGGGTTCCGGATACCCATGCATAATTGTTTGCTCATGTGTTTGTTCATGCATAGCATATGGTTGATTATAACTTGCTTGCATGGTACGGAATTAAGGGAATTCTTACTAAGCTAGTGTAGCTTATACCCCTATAGTTGTTTAAATGAATAGGTTATTTGAAGAATGCAAAGTGGGGACTAAATTGATTGGAGCCGGGGATGACTCCGGGATTTTGGCAAAGAATGCGAATGTTGAAGTTATCAGCTAGTTTATGATCTGTCTTGTAATAGTTTATGTAGGGAAGTCTGTGGATGAATGTAATCGAAGTTGAATGATTTGTATTTTGAAGTACAGTGATTTGTATCTTGAAGTATAGTGATTTGTATCTGAAGTATAGTAAATTGTATTTCCTTTACATTGTTACTCAATTGTATCAACATAAAATGTATCATTCCGATGTGTCTCCTTTAGTGTTAGACGGCTTGTACATAGTATGGAAGCCTTCGCGTGACTAAGGTGGTCATTCTTAGGCTTTAATATTGTATACGGCGGACTGCACGTTTAGGGTACCCTTCGGGGTGTGACAGAGAGAGAACATTAGCTTATATATTGGATAGGTTAGGGTTTTAATTGAATTAATTGAGTAAAAATAATTAAATGGAGAGGGAAAGAAGGGGCGGGGGAGGGGGGCACCGTGCATTTGGCTGTGTGTGTGTGTGTGTTTTGAAATTTGATTAATTTGTATTTTAAGTAATTAAAAGGTAATAATTATTTAAGAGACAAAATTTCTTGGGAAAGAAAATTGAAATGAGTAGTTGTAAGGATGTAAGAATAGGGTATGGGTAGTGTGTAGTATAGGTTGTACTTGTGAATAGTAGACAAGACATCTACTTTACCGGTTGTAACGAAAACACGGGAAAATGCTATAATTGTAATTTTTATAGCCCAGAAAATTATAAAATTGATATTTTTGGAATCTTTATAAAATTACGGTTCTAATGAATATTCCAGAACATTTTTCTGAGTTCGTGGTCCTGGGGCACGCTTTTCCGTAATTGAGCTCGGGAAGGCCCGGAATTGAAAAATTCCCAAATTTAAAACTTTCAAAGGTCTAAAATATACTTTAGAATGATAATTCATATTCATTTACTTTATAAAACTTCTTTTATTATGAAACCGAAGGAAAGCCGGATTTAGGGTTCCCAAGCTCTTCTCACTAGACTTAAACTGAACCAGATTAAGGTTTCGCTTTTCAACTCCCGGGGTTTTCTTACTACTGAGATTACCGAGGTTTACAACCTCCCCACCTTAAATAAAGTTTTGTCCTCAAAACGGAACTGACTTACCTTGGTCATCAAATAACTCGGGGTACTTCCTCCGGATCTCATCTTCAGCTTCCCAGGTTGCTTCCTCAAAGGCATGATTTCTCCACGACACTTTAACGTAGTGAATGTATTTGTTCCGTAGCCTTTGGGTTTTCTTATCCAATATCCTCACTGGGTGTTCTTCATATGTCGGGTTTTCTTTCAGCTGAATCGGTTCCAATTTCAGAATCCTTTCTGGGTCGACAAAGTACTTTCTCAATACTGACACATGGAATACGTTGTGGATCGCGGATAAACTTGGTGGCAAGGCTAGTCAATACGCCAGATCTCCGACTCTTTCCAAGATTTCAAAAGGTCCAATGTATTTCGGGCTTAACTTCCCTTGTGTACGCATCCTCTTAATACTTTTAATCGGGTTTATCTTTAGGTACATATGATCACCCACCTTGAATTCGAGTTCTCTCCTTTTCAGGTCTGCCTAACTCTTTTGCCTGTCCTGAGCTTCTTTCATTTTCCGCTGAATTACCCTCACTTTATCGGTGGCTTCTTGTACCAATTCTAGCCCGATAGCTACCTTTTCCACTTCATCTCAAAACAGAGGGGATTTGCAATGTCGTCCATAGTGCTTCATACGGTGGCATCTGAATAGTGAGTGATAGCTGTTATTGTAAGCAAACTCAATTAGATGTACATGACTATCCCAACTCCCTTTGAATTCCAAGGCACACGCTCTCAGCATGTCTTCCAGGGTTTGCATAGTCCGCTCATATTGTCCATCGGTCTGAGGGTGATAAGCCGTACTAAAATGAAACTTAGTGCCCAAACTCTTTTGCAGGCTTGTCCAAAACTTGGACACAAATCTCGGGTCTCTATCTGAAATAATCCCTGCAGGTATGCCATGTAGCCGTACAATCCCCCGGATGTAGATCTTGGCTAATTTTTCCATCGAATAAGTCATATTTATGGGTAGGAAGTGTGCCAACTTGTTTAACCGATCCACTATTACCCATACCGCATCGCAACCAGAAGGAGTCTTGGGAAAGCCACACAAAAAATCCATAGATATCTGATCCCACTTCCACTCAGGAATGGGTAAAGGCTTCAATAATCCACCCGGTCTTTGGTGCTCTACTTTCACCTGTTGGCAAATCGGGCATTTCATTACATAATCCGCCACATCTCGCTTCATGCCGTTCCACCAATAGCAGCTTTTCAGATCTTGGTACATTTTGGTACCTCTCGGATGCATGGTATATCCGGAGTTGTGAGCTTCACTCATTATTTCCTTTCTCAACTCCTCGTCCTCTGGTACACACAACCTTCCTTTCATTCGAATCACATCTTTATCATCTATTGCAAAATCAAGATACTTTCCTACTTAGGTCTCCCTTTTGATCTTTTGTATCACTTCGTCATACCTTTGTGCTTCTTTGATCCTTTCTATTAGGGTCGGTTCCAATGCCAGATTGGCTATCTCAATCTCAGCGCTTTGGCCTATGAACTCAACTTTAACTTCTCAAACTCCTTAACCAAATCTCTTTGACTTGTGATCAAGGCAGCTACCTCCCCATAATTTTTCTGACTTAAGGCATCTGCGATGGCATTAACCTTCCCGGGACAATAATTTATCCCTAGGTCATAATCTTTTATTAATTCTAGCCATCTCCTTTGTCGCATATTTAGTTCCTTTTATGTGAACAGATATTTAAGACTTTTATGGTCCGTGTATATATCACACCTCTGTCCATATAAATAATGTCTCCACAGCTTCAAAGCGAAGACAATTGCAGCCAATTCCAAATCATGTGTAGGGTAGTTCTGCTCATGGGGTCTCAATTGCCGAGAAGCATATGCAATAACTTTTCCTTCCTGCATCAATAAACATCCAAGGCCATTCCTTGAGGCGTCGTTATGCACCGTATAGGACTTTTTGGTCTGGTAAAACCAAGATCGGTGCTGATACCAATCGTCGTTTCAGTTCCTGGAAGCTCTACTCCCTCTTGTCCGTCCAAACAAATTTCTCGTTCTTTTAAGTCTATTGAGTCAGTGGCTTGGCTATCTTAGAGAAATCCTTCACAAACTTACGATAGTAGCTAGCAATCCCAAGAAACTTCTTACTTCAGTGACCGTTTGCGGTGGTTTCCATTCTACTACCGCCTTGATCTTCTCAGGGTCAACTGATATCCCCTCACTCGTTACCACATGTCCAAGGAAGGATATTTTGTCCAACCAAAAATCACATTTGGACAATTTGGCGTACAACTTGTTGTCCCTCAAGGTCTATAACGCCAAATGAAGATGTTCCTCGTGTTGCTCTTTGGTCTTCGAGTATATCAGGATGTCGTCTATGAAAACTATCACACACTTATCCAAAAGTGGCTTATAAACTCTATTCATAAGGTCCATAAATGTAGCTGGGGCATTGGTCAGCCCGAACGACATCACTAGAAACTCGTAGTGTCCATAACGAGTACAGAAAGCCGTCTTTGGTATATCATCAGGCTTTATCCTCAATTGATGGTATCCCGAACACCAATCAATGCGTGAAAACACACAAGCCCTTTGCCGTTAATCGAACAAATCATCAATTCTTGGCAGAGAACCGATTCTTGATAGTCACCTTATTCAACTCATGATAATCGATAAACAACCTCATCGATCCGTCCTTCTTTTTTACAAACAAAACAGGTGTGCCCCATGGAGACACACCTGGTCTTATGAATTTTTGATCCAGAAGTCCTGTAATTGTGCCTTTAGCTCTTTCAACTCAGCTGGTGCCATCCGATATGGTGCTTTGGATATCGGTTTGGTGTTTGGAGCTAAAACAATTTCAAAATCAATTTCTCTTTTTGGTGGTAGTCCTGGCAAAATTTCTGGAAACACATCCAAATATTCATTTACCACTGGTATATCCCTTTCTTCACGGGTTTCCTCTTCATCCAAGACACCTTCAATCGGTATTATCTCTTCATCCTCCATCATCAACTCAAACGAGTTTAAACCAAACCTTCTCGAGACTAAGGTTTCTCCCACAAATTCTACTTTCTCCCCCATTTGATCATAGAAACTCACTGTTTTCTTTTGACAATCCACCATTGCTTTTACCTTGCTTAACCAACTCATTCCGAAGATAACTTCGTATTTATTCATCTCCAACATTATTAAATCGCTTTTGCAGTGGTGTCCATGATGTAAGCCCCGGAAAATTTCAGTAAATAATTCCAAGATGAACTTCGAAAATAAACCCTAAATAATCACTCCAAATTAAAACCGAACTTTGAACGAGTCCCGAAATATAAACGAAAGTAAGAATTCATTAGTCTTGACAAAATCTAAAAATAATATAAGGACTACAAAAGTCCTTAAGTCCAAAAACCCTTACGTAAGATAAACTTCTTACCTAATCTATAATTCATAAAAATCGGGATAAAAATAAAACACAGTAATAATTTGCTAAAAAGCAAGTTAATTTATAACATGACAATTATAAAGGATTAGGAATCACCAAAGGCCAATTCCATAACTAGGCTTTGGTACGATTAAGAAAACTTTATCTGCCAATAATAAAATATAGACTTTGGAAATTCCCCAAACGACCAGACTAATAATCCTAAGAGACGGAAATCACAATAAAGCCCTAACGATCAAATCAAACTCTCAAGAATCATAGAACGAGTTAGAAATTGAAATCTCGTAATCTTAAGAAGGAAGAATTCAAGAAACAAAATAACAAATTAGATAATCCTTAAGTTAACCAATTGTTCATAAAACCTTAAATCAAAGCAAAAACAAACTCGAAAACAAAACACTATGAAGATCCTTTTCAAAGCAAATTATAAAAATCAAGATTTTCCCCAAAATCATTCCAAAAACCGATATTTGACTCAAACTCAAGAAAATCATATCTGGTAACCATTACCGATATAACTCCGAATATAATAATTCAATTCAAGATTTCCGAAAGTAGTGAGAGATATTAAATACTTATAAAAAATAAATTTTAAAATAAATTTCTCAAACTAAATACATTGTATAAACAGAAAATCTCAGTTTCCAATTTGGCAATATCTAAACCAGAAAAATCATCCGGAAACCCTAACCGGAATGCAATAGCCTAAGTCCGGCAATCTAGCGCCCTTAACTCTAGAGGCCAAAAGGTAGTTTAAATATGTAGAATAGCTCGTAGTAAAATAAGTTTATTTGAAAACATAAGATTGGTAAATTTTTGACCTATTTTGAACCCGTTCGGATACAGACTTCGAAAAGCGTATCCCGGGGCTCGAGATATCAAAAATATACCATTAGTACCGTTAGACTAGTAATTCCGCGAGATTTCTAAATATATCAGTTATATAATTTTTCGGGTTATAAAAGTTACAGTTATAACATTTTTACTGTATTTTCACTTCTACCGGTAATTGATTATTCTTTTGCACTATTCATTTCATTTCATTACACAATTTTATTATTTTTATAATAAATACCCCGGATTTCCTAGTAATCAAGTAAACTTCGAAAACCAAAAATGAAACCCAAACCGGTTTAGTTTAAGCTTCGTGAGAAAGGCTTAGAAATCCAAATTTCGGCTTTTCCACGGTTTCCAAATAAGAAACTTTTATAAGAAAATTAATTTTTGGATATAGTTCTTGATTATATTTCAAACCAAGAAAAGATCAGATTTTGAGAAATTCCAACTCCGGGTCATCCCGAGACCCATTATAGAAAAGCGTGCCCCGGAACTAGAAATTTCAAAATTTCTTTATGATACTCATTTGAATCGAAATAAAATAGGATTTCAAAAACATATTTTTCATAATTTTCCGGCTTATGAAAAATACAGTTATAGCATTTTTATTCGTATTCCATTACTATCGGAAAATCAAATTGTCTTGTCAACTATTCACTACTATTCAAAAGTGACACCTATACCACCTATATTACCTATTAGCACACTCTACACTTTCAACTCATACCATCACTCAAATCACCCTCTTTTCTCTAACACATTTTGTCCCTTATCTTTTCTTACTTTTATATGACAATTACATATCAAGTCAAATCAATCAAAATAAAGCAAAATTTTCAAACTTCTTCTTCCCCTACAAGCTACAAGACCGACGTGACATGGCCCCCCTCCCCATGTCCATTTTGCAATTTTTTTTCTTTCAAACTAACTTCATTAACCTATAATTCCAACTATATATATACTACTTTTTCTCTCTCTCTCTTCATTCTTTCATTCTCAACTTTGGAAAGTGAAAAACTCTCAAAAAGCTCTCTTTTCTCTCCCCATTTCCCCCCTTTGGCCGAAACTTCCCAAAGCCCCCCCACACACACACAACTTCCATTCTTCTTTTCATCTTCCATTTACCTTCAAGTAAGTAAGCCTTTTACCCTTTCCATCTTTAGATCTTTGTTATGGCTAAGTAATTCTTGGATATTTCAACCAAGTGTCCCCATGATCTCTTAGTAGGGACAATGAAATATCAAAACAAGAATACCGAACCATTACAAAATAGATCTAACCTTTAAAGGAGCTTCCATGACAAAAGCTTTATGTTTATCCATCAAAAAGTATTTTGAACTAAAGATCTTTTGTAAAATATAGTTTTTATGTTTTCAAACCTATTTAAGCACTTGATATAGTAGATCTATCATTTTACTACTCTTATTCATGTAGACATTTAAGATCTCATCTTCATTTTGAGTTTATGTGCATTCATAGTTTTTAATGTTTTGTCCTTAGTAAATAACCTTCCTAGTATGTAGATCTATGGTTAGATAAGTTAATAAAGTCAAAAAGGAAAACGCTTTTCAAAATATGAACTTGTGTAAATTCGGATGACTTTAGAAACCTAGGTTAAAACACTTTTATCAACTTCTAAACATGTATTTTACAAGAGAAATGAAGCCTATGGGTAATAGATAATGTTTGGTAGTATTTTTCATGAGTCTAAATGAGATTTTTCTAAAGAAAATGTTGGAAATAAGAAATGAAGTCCAATAGAAGTTTTGAACTAAAAGTCATATAGATGAAATTCGTAATAATGTATGTAGGGTTAGAAAAACACTATTTTTCCAACTTCAAAAATGATTTTTTCTTAAATAAATGAAGTCCTTAGGATATAGGTATAATAAATACTTAAAGTTTTAAGTATAAAATATATTTTTCCTAAAGGAATCAACTTGAAAATGGACTTTTGTAAATTCGGATTTTTGGAAACCCCATAGTAAAAGACCCACTTAAAAGTTTATAAATGTGATTTTATTAAAGAAATAAAGGCCTTAGGATATAACTAATATAAGGGTCAAAATTTCTTTAAACAAAGTAGAGTTTTTCTAAAGAAAATCCTTGTAATATGTAGTGTGGTCAAGTGTAGTAAATTCACTTACTAAACATTGGTAAAAATGGTTTCTAAGAAAAGTTTATTTTAAATTCTTTAAATAAAAAGTTATAAGAACATAGACTCATTAAGTTCACATCATGACATTCATGATAGGGAAAATCATTACCATTGCATTTAGTTCATTTCATACTTAGGAATCTCAAGTGCATTCATGAAAACCGCATTTTTGGAATTGATAACCGCTGTACAGATCTGATCCCTCAATTTCCGAGGCTTAGATATTTTCAAAACTTGATTTAAACTTCTATTTAGAAAGCTCTTCCGAAGTAGATAGAAATCGATATAAAATTTGCGAGATTCCGAGTTAAAATGACCAAGTTATGGCCGTTTTAAGTTGGAATTCCCGCTTAGGACGCGAATTACGAATTTGATAAGTTCGTATGAAGTCGTTGGATTAGTTTGAGTTGAAATACTGATTAGAGTATTTCTTCCTTTTTAGGTTATCCCGAGTTCGACGATTCCCTACCACCGGATTATTATTACTAGAAGACCGGTGATCCAATGGCTGAGTGAGTTTTCTCCTTGTTTTGTTACCTTGATTGTGCTTGTAATTAGTCGCATTAGAATTTTAGGAACAAGATAAAAATCGATATGAATGGGGATGGGATATATGATGAGACTGTGATGAATGTATGCCAAGGAATACTAAAGCATATCGAAACCACGATTTGATTGGATAACTGCATGGTTCATATTATTTATGTGTATGATATTGCCTGGTCACTCTAAAGAATGTATAAATATTTTGACCTAAGCAAAAAGTAAATTGATCATGCATCGCATCAGACATATTGCATTTGGTAGCGTGCTACTCCTACGCAGGTCGATCGGTATGGTCCGAGACTCGTTTGAATAACGAGCCCGGTGCCAGAGCTCATTCTAGGGTACTAAGGCGCATGTGGATGCATCCTTGGATGAGCCTAGCCGAGTCGAGTGCTAAGAGCCAGGGCTTGGGGACTAGCAGCGGTCGTGTAGACTCAATACCATTCCTAACCCAAGATACGGAGGGCGTAAATCCGTTCTGTGTGTGGGTTCCGGTTACCCATACATAATTGCTTGCTCACGTGTTTGTTCATGCATAGCATATGATTGATTAATAACTTGTTTGTTATGGTACGGAATTAAGGGAATTCTCACTAAGCTAGTGTAGCTTATACCCCAATAGTTGTTTAAATGAGCAGGTTATTCCAAGAATGCTAAGTGGGGACCGAGATGGTTGAAGTCGAGAATGACTTCGGGATTCCGGCAAGATATAGAATGCTTGAAGTTTTTGGCTAAGCTTTACGATTTGCTTGTAATAGTTTTATGTAGTGAAGTCTTGGGATGAATGTAATTGAAGTTTGATGAACTGTATTTTGAAGTATAGTGTTTTGTATTTGGAGTATAGTGGATTGTATTTCCTTTACATTGTTACTCAATTGTATCAACATAAAATGTATTATTCTGATTTGTCTCCTTTATGTGTTAGACGCCTTATACATAGTATGGAAGCCTTCGCGTGACTAAGGTGGTCATTCTTAGGCTTTAATATTGTGTACGGCGGACTGCCATGTTTAGGGTACCCTTCGGGGCGTGACAGTTTAGTTTGTATCAGAGCGACAAGGTTTTGGGAATTAGGTGGGAAGACTTTAAGAGGATAGAATATTAAGATATGATCTTAGAAATGAATAGATAAGTGTTAGATGACCCTTAAGGTATGACTTTCGATCATTAAGGATTTGAATTCTATCTTGGAGACTTTTGAAGATATAGAAACAGACATGTGAGGAAGGAAGACTGAAACTAATTGATGGGACGATCGAATCTATAGTAGCAACTGCAAAATATAAGAGTAAGTGACCTTACACGACTCTTAGTTCAAGCCAAATAGGAGAGATCGTAAGTTACCCCTTCGACCTATAAGATAACTAGGTGAGTAAGATTAGCAATGCGTTTTCACCGTTTTCTTAAATAAGATAAAACCAAAGTGCAATTCTTTTTCCAAAATAAGCAACTTGCGTGTAGAATAACTAGGAGGAGAACGTGCAACCGTCGACTAACCTTCCCGATAAACAACAAGTGAGAGACACTCCACCACCACAAGATCCAATGCAACAAGTCATAGACCTTCTAGGGTGTTTGGTGGATACACAAAAGCTCCTCTTACAACAAGCGCTTATTAGGAATGTGCCAGTTCAGGTGGAAGGACCCCACCAAGTGACAATGCAAGGAATTGAGACTCCTTCTGTTATGGCTAGTCCAAGCTCCAAAGTCAGAAGGTATAAGACAACTAGCTTAACAGTTAAGAATGAACCTTTTAAGAGGCGTAAGATTAATTGTTGGAAGTGTAAGGAAAATCATTATCCAAGACAGTGTCCACAACTGAAGCATAAGTGTTACTTCTGTGGAGATCCCGAGCATAAGGTTGTGGATTGTCCAGGAAAGAAAACCCTAAAGTGCTTCATCTGCAAACAGCCGGGACACCAGGCAAGTAGATGCCCCCACAAGAATTAACAGCTGGACAGCTGTCCTTGCTTGGAAGAAGTCAGTCTCCTAGAAATATCAATAGATCTCTCGTGTTGAACGTTAGGAGCAAATAACTTTTTGAGTGAAGAGAACAAAGATGTTTTGAAAATGAAAACCGATGTTGTGGTTTATCATCTAGTTTATGAATTAGTTCCAATGCATGTTTTTGCATCCTTTCTTTGAACTTTTGTAATGAAAGATTTACATCTTCTCTTGATTTCATGTATTTCGTTTTGAATATTATGAAGTTTTTGTTATCGATTTTGATTTCAGTAGAATTTCAATATTTCTTACATATGTTTTTATTTCCACATTTCCGTGTTCTGTATTTCCGATAAGTTTCTTTAAGCTTCTTTTACGCCTTAAGACGTAATAAAAGATTAGAATTTTCACCTGAGCTTAAATAAAATTGTAGGAGACATACCCAACCACAACAAGAACCCGTCATGACTCCTTTAGGACCCGAGAACCAAGCGATACCCGAACCACCTAACCAAGGAGAAATGCCTCAATAGAGATTGAACGGCTTACTAGTCAGACAGGAGGCTACATGCAATAGACTCAAGTCAGTTCAACGTCTACACCTGTGAGATATGAGCAAGAAACGACGCAAGATGAACCCCCACCTCAATACCACCAAAGCCTCTTACCATGCTTCATAAAGTGTAATGAGTATTTCGACGGAGTTTTTGGAAAACCAGATGAGCAAGGATTGGTTGGCACACATTGAGAGGTCCCTTAATGCTTTTGAAGTACCACACCTCCTGAGAGTCAATTATGGAACCTTTATGCTCCGCTTACATGCCCGAGTATGGTGGGACTCTAAGGAAAGAGAGTTGACGCCTCCAGTTACATGGGAGATGTTTAATATGAGTTTTTGAAAAAATATTTCCCCATGAGCTTAAGAGTCCAGTACAGTTCAGATTTCTCAATATCTCACAAGGAGATCGTAGTGTGGAACAGTACGAAACCGAGTTCAGTAGATTGTTGCAATATGCTCCAGAATCATATAAGCAAAGTGAGGAACTCAAAAGACAAGTGTTTCTGAATGGTTTAAAAGAAGACCTTCAGACTCGATTGGAAGAATTGGATATCAGGAGTTATCAAGGATTGCTAGAAAGAGCACGGATAATAGAAAATGCTCAAAGGAGGAGGCAAGAAAGAAGTAATAAGGAAATGGAGTTCTATGCTTCAATGACCCCGAGTCAAAATGTCAGAACACTTCCCTTGGATGATGACCCAAACAAGGAAGAAGACATAAGTTTAGATAAGCTACAATGCTGGAAATGTAAGGGACAGCATTACCCTATATGGTGTCCACGACTTCAATCCAAGTGTTACCTCTGTGGGGATTCCAGTCACAAAGTTGAGAAGTGTCCCAAAAAGACAACCAATGTATGCTCTCTTTGCACAAAAGCGGGACATTTAGCTCAAACATGCCCTGAACGGGATAATCTGCATGTTGCTTCGTTGGAGCTACCTAGGAAGAAGAGGAAGAGATATAACAGGAATAAAAGCAACAAAGGAAAAAGGAATCGAGATTCTTCAAGGACAGCTACATCCGGAAATCTAGTCCACAACCCTCACACATATGGAGTGTATGAAGAAGCTAGTGATGAGGAGCTGGAGTCCTTTGCCATGGAAGGAAGCGAGGATCAAAGATGCAACTCGATACCAGGTTAGCGCTATACCCTTAGAATACCGCATATTCTTTCCTGCCAATAGAATCAAAGAGATAGGTTGTTAGAAATACCTTCGGATTACATGGCTAGACTAAAAATAGGAAAGCCCGAGACCATTAAAAGTTAGAATAAGCCAATAATGGAAACTAAAACAAAACTCGATTAATTTAATGAATTCCAAGACACTCCACATACAACTTCTTGTAAATAAAGAACTTTGAAAGATCGAAAATCTACGATGATCGTTACATAAAAGTTAAAATTTCAAAAATCAAATCTCAATTACCAAACTCCGTAAATCTTCACAAGTAACAATTATACAATAAAGCAATGAGATCTCTTGATTTCAACCCCATCAAGATGATCACGATGACTTTAATTATTTAAAAGAATATTGATCACAGAGCACAATATTATATATACAGCTACATAAGAATGGAGAAGCGAATCCACAACCTTCGTTGGTCAAAGTAATCGAGTCATGAAAGGTCGTTGTCATGAGTCGTCTAGTGTCGGTCGAGTCGAGTCGTTTGTGGTCTCGAGTCAAGTCCGTGTCGTTTTCCAAACGAGTCGTGTAAGTGAAGGTTGGAATCGCTAAGCCAAATCTTATTAATTTGTATGTGCTATACTCCGTAAAATGCCTCTCATACAAAATTTAAAAATGATACAAACCAAAGCACAAAACGATGATAGAAATATAACCAAAATTCATAATCTTTTCTTGACAAACGATGTACACGTAACAAGTTTTGCGGACAAAACTTTCTTTAAGGTGGGGAGGATGTAAGCCCCGGAAAATTTCAGTAAATAATTCCAAGATGAACTTCGAAAATAAACCCTAAAAATCACTCCAAATTAAAACCGAACTTTGAACGAGTCCCGAAATATAAACGAAAGTAAGAATTCATTAGTCTTGACAAAATCTAAAAATAATATAAGGACTACAAAAGTCCTTAAGTCCAAAAACCCTTACGTAAGATAAACTTCTTACCTAATCTATAATTCATAAAAATCGGGATAAAAATAAAACACAGTGATAATTTGCTAAAAAGCAAGTTAATCCATAACATGACAATTTAAAGGATCAGGAGATCACCAAAGGCCAATTCCATAACTAGGCTTTGGCACGATTAAGAAAACTTTATCTGCCAATAATAAAATATAGACTTTGGAAATTCCCCAAACGACCAGACTAATAATCCTAAGAGACGGAAATCACAATAAAGCCCTAACGATCAAATCAAACTCCAAGAATCATAGAACGAGTTAGAAATTGAAATCTCGTAATCTTAAGAAGGAAGAATTCAAGAAACAAAATAACAAATTAATAATCCTTAAGTTAACCAATTGTTCATAAAACCTTAAATCGAAGCAAAAATAAATTCGAAAACAAAACACTATGAAGATCCTTTTTCAAAGCAAATTATAAAAATCAAGATTTCCCCAAAATCATTCCAAAAATCGATATTTGACTCAAACTCAAGAAAATCATATCTGGTAACCATTACCGATATAACTCCGATATAATAATTCAATTCAAGATTTCCGAAAGCAGTGAGAGATATTAAATACTTATAAAAAATAAAATTTAAAATAAATTTCTCAAACTAATACATTGTATAAACAGAAAATCTCAGTTTCCAATTTGGCAATATCTAAACCGGAAAATCATCCGGAAACCCTAACCGGAATACAATAGCTTAAGTCCGGCAATCTAGCGCCCTTAACTCTAGAGGCCAAAGGTAGTTTAAATATAGTAGAATAGCTCGTAGTAAAATAAGTTTATTTGAAAACTAAGATTGGTAAATTTTTGACCTATTGAACCCGTTCGGATACAGACTTCGAAAAGCGTATCCCGGGCTCGAGATATCAAAAATATACCATTAGTACCGTTAGACTCGTAATTCCACGAGATTTCTAAATATATCAGTTATATAATTTTTCGGGTTATAAAAGTTACAGTTATAACCTTTTTACGTATTTTCATTTCTACCGGTAATTGATTATTCTTTTGCACTATTCATTTCATTTCATTACACAATTTTATTATTTTTATAATAAATACCCGGATTTCCTAGTAATCAAGTAAACTTCGAAAACCAAAAAATGAAACCCTAAACCGGTTTAGTTTAAGCTTCGTGAGAAAGGCTTAGAAACCCAAATTTCGGCTTTTCCACGGTTTCCAAATAAGAAACTTTTATAAGAAAATTAATTTTTGGATATAGTTCTTGATTATATTTCAAACCAAGAAAAGATCAGATTTTGAGAAAATTCCAACTCCGGGTCATCCCGAGACCCATTATAGAAAAGCGTGCCCCGGAACTAGAATTTCAAAAATTTCTTTATGAATACTCATTTGAATCGAAATAAAATAAGGATTTCAAAAACATATTTTTCATAATTTTCCGGCTTATGAAAAATACAGTTATAGCATTTTTATTCGTATTCCATTACTATCGGAAAATCAAATTGTCTTGTCAACTATTCACTACTATTCAAAAAGTGACACCTATACCACCTATATTACCTATTAGCACACTCTACACTTTTAACTCATACCATCACTCAAATCACCCTCTTTTCTCTACACATTTTGTCCCTTATCTTTTCTTACTTTTTATGACAATTACATATCAAGTCAAATCAATCAAAATAAAGCAAAATTTTCAAACTTCTTCTTCCCCTACAAGCTACAAGACCGACGTGACATGGCCCCCTCCCCATGTCCATTTTGCAATTTTTTTTCTTTCAAACTAACTTCATTTAACCTAATTCCAACTTATATATATACTACTTTTTCTCTCTCTCTCTTCATTCTTTCATTCTCAACTTTGGAAAGTGAAAAACTCTCAAAAAGCTCTCTTTTCTCTCCCCATTTCCCCCCTTTGGCTGAAACTTCCCTAAGCCCCCACACACACACACAACTTCCATTCTTCTTTTCATCTTCCATTTACCTTCAAGTAAGTAAGCCTTTTACCCTTTCCATCTTTAGATCTTTGTTATGGCTAAGTAATTCTTGGATATTTCAACCAAGTGTCCCCATGATCTCTTAGTAGGGACAATGAAATATCAAAACAAGAATACCGAACCATTACAAAATAGATCTAACCTTTAAAGGAGCTCATGACAAAAGCTTTATGTTTATCCATCAAAAAGTATTTTGAACTAAAGATCTTTTGTAAAAATATAGTTTTTATGTTTTCAAAACCTATTTAAGCACTTGATATAGTAGATCTATCATTTTACTACTCTTATTCATGTAGACATTTAAGATCTCATCTTCATTTTGAGTTTATGTGCATTCATAGTTTTTAATGTTTTGTCCTTAGTAAATAACCTTCCTAGTATGTAGATCTATGGTTAGATAAGTTAATAAAGTCAAAAAGGAAAACGCTTTTCAAAATATGAACTTGTGTAAATTCGGATGACTTTAGAAACCTAGGTTAAAAACACTTTTATCAACTTCTAAACATGTATTTTACAAGAGAAATGAAGCCTATGGGTAATAATAATGTTTGGTAGTATTTTTCATGAGTCTAAATGAGATTTTTCTAAAGAAAATGTTGGAAAAAGAAATGAAGTCCAATAGAAGTTTTGAAAAAAGTCATATAGATGAAATTCGTAATAATGTATGTAGGGTTAGAAAACACTATTTTTCCAACTTCAAAAATGATATTTTCTTAAACAAATGAAGTCCTTAGGATATAGGTATAATAAATACTTAAAGTTTTAAGTACAAAATATATTTTTCCTAAAGGAATCAACTTGAAAATGGACTTTTGTAAATTCGGATTTTTGGAAACCCCATAGTAAAAGACCCACTTAAAAGTTTACAAATGTGGATTTTATTAAAGAAATAAAGGCCTTAGGATATAACTAATATAAGGGTCAAAATTTCTTTAAACAAAGTAGAGTTTTTCTAAAGAAAATCCTTGTAATATGTAGTTGTGGTCAAGTGTAGTGAATTCACTTACTAAACATTGGTATAAAAGGTTTCTAAGAAAAGTTTATTTTAAAATTCTTTAAATTAAAAAGTTATAAGAACATAGACTCATTAAAGTTCACATCATGACATTCATGATAGGGAAAATCATTACCATTGCATTTAGTATCATTTCATACTTAGGAATCTCAAATGCATTCATGAAAACCGCATTTTTGGAATTGATAAACCGCTGTACAGATCTGATCCCTCAATTCCGAGGCTTAGATATTTTCAAAACTTGATTTAAATTCATATTAGAAAGCTTCCGAAGTAGATAGAAATCGATATAAAATTTGCGAGATTCCGAGTTAAAATGACCAAGTTATGGCCGTTTTAAGTTGGAATTCCCGCTTAGGACGCGAATTACGAATTTGATAAGTTCGTATGAAGTCGTTGGATTAGTTTGAGTTGAAATACTGATTAGAGTATTTCTTCCTTTTTAGGTTATCCCGAGTTCGACGATCCCTACCACCGGATTATTATTACTAGAAGACCGGTGATCCAATGGCTGAGTGAGTTTTCTCCTTGTTTTGTTACCTTGATTGTGCTTGTAATTAGTCGCATTAGAATTTTAGGAACAAGATAAAAATCGATATGAATGGGGATGGGATATATGATGAGACTGTGATGAATGTATGCCAAGGAATACTAAAGCATATCGAAACCACGATTTGATTGGATAACTGCATGGTTCATATTTTATGTGTATGATACTGCCTGGTCACTCTAAAGAATGTATAAATATTTTGACCTAAGCAAAAAGTAAATTGATCATGCATCGCATCGAACATATTGCATTTGGTAGCGTGCTACTCCTACGCAGGTCGATCGGTATGGTCCGTTGATTGCCTCGTTTGAATAACGAGCCCGGTGCCAGAGCTCATTCTAGGGTACTAAGGCGCATGTGGATGCATCCTTGGATGAGCCTAGCCGAGTCGAGTGCTAAGAGCCGAGGGCTTGGGGACTAGCAGCGGTCGTGTACTCAATACCATTCCTAACCCAAGATACGGAGGGCGTAAATCCGTTCTGTGTGTGGGTTCCGGTTACCCATACATAATTGCTTGCTCACGTGTTTGTTCATGCATAGCATATGATTGATAAATACTTGTTTGTTATGGTACGAAATTAAGGGAATTCTCACTAAGCTAGTGTAGCTTATACCCCAATAGTTGTTTAAATGAGCAGGTTATTCCAAGAAAGCTAAGTGGGGACGAGATGGTTGAAGTCAAGAATGACTTCGGGATCCGGCAAGATATAAGAATGCTTGAAGTTTTTGGCTAAGCTTTACGATTTGCTTTGTAATAGTTTTATGTAGTGAAGTCTTGGGATGAATGTAATTGAAGTTTGATGAACTGTATTTTGAAGTATAGTGTTTTGTATTTGGAGTATAGTGGATTGTATTTCCTTTACATTGTTACTCAATTGTATCAACATAAAATGTATCATTCGATTTGTCTCCTTTATGTGTTAGACGCCTTATACATAGTATGGAAGCCTTCGCGTGACTGAGGTGGTCATTCTTAGGCTTTAATATTGTGTACGGCGGACTGCCATGTTTAGGGTACCCTTCGGGGCGTGACACATGAACCTCCAACGAACAATCCTTTATCAATTCTGGGGTTGACACAATGCTCCCAGTAGGTGTCTTAATCCTCAAACTAGCAGTAGTTGTGGCTATAGGTAACTCAAGTTGATTAGCCAAACTAATGGTGATGAATGAATGTGTCGCTTCCGTGTCAAATAAGACATATGCCTCCATGCTATTCACCCGAATGTGTCCTGAGGTCAACAAACATCCATCAGTCATCAATCCTACAGCACTCTCGAAGCTACCTACCTAGGGTTCTTATTTCCAGCTTTCCCATAACATATATAATTTCATCCAGATAACAATTCAGATAAATAAATCAAAATTTAACTTGTGAAGGTTTCTGTTACTAACCTATCACCAGGCCGCCATTAGCGCCTTCGCTTTGATCTAAAGCTGCCACTTCCACTTCCTCCTCCTCATCTTCTTCTACCATCCACTGGCCCTCGAAGTTATATAACCTCATCCCATGCATTGCTGATGCTGCGCGGCTCCCACTTTTATTTCCTGACCTCATGGGGTTGGTATTGCTCGAAGTCCCAAAGGGTCGAGCAGCTACACTTTTCCATTGGGAACATTCAGAGGCTAAGTGCCCCTTCTCCTTGCAGATAAAGCAAGTCACAGCCAGCTTCTTCGGGCACGTATAAACCATATGGCCAGCATCGCCATAGAAATAACATTTGTTTTTCAACAACTGGCATTGCCCAGGGGCATGCGTCCCCTTACATTTCCAACATGTGACATTGGCCTTAAATTGGGCCGGCTTGCTACTAGACTCATCCTTGAATCCCCGGTATGGTCTGTACCTTTTTCCCTTGAACCCTGAACTCGAGGCGTCAAACGACCTTTTTCCAAATACCCTCTTGTCAGGTTCTTGGTATTTCCTTTTTCTGGCCCCTTCAATCACTTGGGCCTTCTCTACCATCTCAGGGTATGTCCTTACCCCAAATTCTTCCAATTTGATCCGCAATTCCGCGTCTAAGCCACCCAAAAATACTTGCTTCTTTAGCTCTTCACTATCCTAGAAAGACTTAGGTGCATATTGCAACAGGTGGACGAACTCAGTCTCATACTGTTCCACCGTTCTCCCCTTTTGTTTCACGTGGAGAAAGTCAGCACTATACTTTACCCTTAAGCTGGAGGGAAAGTAATTATCCAAAAATTCCCGACGAAAAGATTCCCATGTGACTGAGGAAGGCAAGCTTCTTCTCTTAGAGTCCCACCAGACCCTTACATTATACCTCAACATATATGTCCCATATTCCACTTGTAAGTAAGGTGGAATTTCATATGCAGCAAAAGATCGCTCAATTTGAGCTAACCAGTCCTTGGCTTCATTTGGTTTGCCAAACGCTCCATCAAAATACCGGTTACTTTTGATGAAATTTGGTAAGGAGCTTCGGTGGGGTCTTCTGTATGGCGGGTGTCACGCCCCGAATGGTACCCTAAACGTGGCAGTCCGCCGTACACAATATTAAAGCCTAAGAATGACCACCTCAATCACGCGAAGGCTTCCATACTATGTACAAGGCGTCTAACACATGGAAGAGACTCATCGGAGTAATACATTTTACGTTGATATAGCTTGAGTAACAATGTAAAGGAAATACAAATTTACTATACTTCAGATGCAAATCACTATACTTCATAATACAGATCAGTAAACTTCAATTACACTTCATCAAAAGATTCTACTACGTAAAACTATTACAAGGCAAATAATAAAACTAGTTGGTAACTTCAAACATTCGTGTTCTTTGCCGAACTCCTGGGGTCATTCCCGGCTCCAACCAATTCGGTCCCCACTTTGCATTCTTGAAATAACCTACTCATTTAAACAACTATTGGGGTATAAGCTACACTAGCTTAGTGAGAATTCTCTTAGTTCCGTACCCTAACAAACAAGTTATTAATCAATCATATGCTATGCATGAACAAACGCGTGAGTAAGCAATTATGCATGGGTATCCGGAACCCACACATAGAACGGATTTACGCCCTCCGTATATTGGGTTAGGAATGGTATTGAGTCTACACGACCGCATCTAGTCCCCAAGCCCTCAGCTCTTAGCACTCGATTCGGCTAGGCTCATCCAAGAATGCATCCACATGCGCCTTAATACCCCTGAATGAGCTCTGGCACTGGGCTCATTATCTAAACGAGTCATCACGGACCATATCGATCGACCTGCGTAGGAGTAGCATGCTACCAAATGCAATATGTCTGATGCGATGCATGGCCAATTTAATTTTTGCTTAGGTCAAGAATATTTATATATTCTTTAGAGTGACCAACCAATATCACACACATAACAGGAATAATATGAACGGTGCAGTTATCCAATCAAATCGTAGTTTCGATGTGCTTGAGTATTCTTTGGCATACATTCATCACAGTCTCATCATATATCCCATCCTCATTCATATCGATTTTTATCTTGTTCCTATAATTCTAATACAACTAACTACAAGCACAATCAAGGTAACAAAACAAGGAGAAAACTCACTCGACCATTGGATCACCGGTCTTCTAGTAATAATAACCCAGTGGTAGGAAATCATCGAATTCGGGATCACCTAAAAAGGAAGAAATACTCTAATAAGTATTTCAACTCAAACTAATCCAATGACTTCATACGAATTATCAAATTCGTAATTCGCGTCCTGAACGGAAATTCCAACTTAAAACGGCCATAACTTGGTCATTTTAACTCGGAATCTTACAAATTATATATCGATTTCTATCTACTTCGAAAGATCTATCTATTTCTAGTATTATTTTCAAGTTTTGAAGACATTAAGGTCATGGAACAGTAGGATCAGATCTGTTCCGTAAATCCTCCAATTCCGAAAATTTGTTTTGCTTTTGAGAAATGTTCCTAGTTGATGATTCATGCATAAATGGTATATGAATGAATTCCTAACATGAATATCATGTAACGAACTCCATATATGCATGGTTTTGATGATCTTTGATGATGGACTCTTATGGATTCCTAGTTATCAAGAAATTCCTTAATGGCCTCTTAAAAAAAATTATTATTACCAACCTTACATCCCCTAATGTTTTTATGATTTTATCCTTAGAATTTACTTATCACCTAATTAAAAATGAGTTCCCAACATCCATATTAGTCATGACCTTCATT
This sequence comes from Combretum micranthum, assembly GCA_024138025.1. Classification (NCBI taxonomy): domain Eukaryota; kingdom Viridiplantae; phylum Streptophyta; class Magnoliopsida; order Myrtales; family Combretaceae; genus Combretum; species Combretum micranthum. Next base: position 96,244 of record JAMXBD010003519.1, read on the forward strand.
TATGCATAAAAATCCACATTTTTCATTGAACAAATATGTTTTTAAATAAGCTACTTATAAAAATCCGAATTTTGAAAATTTCGTTTTCTTGCATTTTCCTTGTGAGAAAACTTGTTTAATGCATCAAAAATTGAGGCTCCAGTATATCTATTATCTAAAGACTTCATTTAGCTCATAAAACATGCCATCTAAGCTTAGATACTAAGTGTTCATGTAGGCACCATCCTAAATTACGAATTTTACTTCTAATCACCATCTCAATATTTTTCATTCTAACTCCACTACTTGTTTCACATTTTCCTCATGCCTAAACTCATCTAAACTTATGAAAATCATTTCTTCAAGATACCTATTGCACATATCCTTCATTTTTCATGTGAAATATGAGTTTCAAAATGGTTTTGGTGGTTTTTAAAGTAGGGTTCTAATTTCATCCGAATTTCCAACAATTCATATTTGACAAAACCTTTGCTTTTTCAATGTTCTTGCTTTCTATATATGAAGATCTACTATCTAACATATCCTTACACAAACAAGACTACATTTTTGGGATCATCAATGCATGAAAATCAAAATAACTATATGAACATACATGTAGATGGAGATGTGGGTGTCTAAACATTAGATCTACTAGATATGATGCATGAATCATTAATCTCATGGCATGAACATCAATATATATGCAAGATCTCTACTTTACATGTATGAACAAGATAATATCTTAACAAAAACTCATGTAAACATTAGATCCATGTCTTGTGATGGCTTGATATCCTTGTTCATGTGTTTTCATGTCCCTAGCATAAGCTCATTGGGATTAAAGGTGAAAACACACAAGAATTAGCTTTGCCACTACAAGATCTAGGAAGAACAAAGCCTAAAATCAACATACCAATGGAGTTTTGGAGTAGAAAAGAAGAGGATTTGAACTTGTGTGAGTGAGTGTGAGTGGGGAGGGGCTCACGGCATCAATGGGAAAGAAAGAGAGAGTTTTTCTCTTTGAAAGAAAATTGAACAAGTGAAAATGAAGAGAGAGAGAGAAAAATATGTTTATATATGAATAGATTAGGGTTTATAATTGAATAAAAATATCAAAAACAAAACAAAAGAGAGAGGGAAAGGGGAAGGGGGCGCCGACCTTAGCATTGTGTGTGTGTGTGTGTGTGTTTTGAATTTTGATATTTTGTAATTTAAGTAATTAAAATGTAATAAATGTGATAATTATTTAAGAGACAAAAATTCTTGAGAAAGAAAATTGAAATGAGTAGTTGTAAGGATGTAAGAATAGGGTATGGGTAGTGTGTAGTGTAGGTTGTACTTGTGAATAGTAGACAAGACATCTACTTTACCGGTTGTAGCAAAAACATGGGAAAAGGCTATAACTGTAATTTTTATAGCCTGGAAAATTATAAAATTGATATTTTTGGAATCCTTATAAAATTACGGTTCCAATGAATATTTCGAAACATTTTTCTGAGTTCGTTGTCCTGGGGCACGCTTGGTGGGTGTCGAATCCAACAAAAATAATAATTTATAATCAACCTGCTTTAAATATTTGTAAATAGAGTGAGCAGGATCGTCTCCACAGGGACTGGTAAAATTCCCAAGTTTCTATCGAGATTAAGAAGAGAAAAATTGGGGGGTTTTGAAATCAAACAATTAAATAAATTCTATATCTAAATACGAAAATTCTATATTAGGAAAATATCCAACCAAAGTCTTACCACAATTCAATTCTTGGGATTGATCATTGACTCAAATATTTTTATTCTTATTTTGAATAGGTTAGTTATAATTTTCAATAAGCTCTGAAAATTAATCTTTCCTTAGGTATTAAATAACCAAGATAAGATCGTTGATTATTCTTAATCGAATAGACAACCCTAAACAAGATCTTAAGGTTTAATCTATCAATTGCATTAGAAATTAGAGAGACCTAACCCTAATCAACAATCTCATAGAGCATGGATCATTTAGAATAGATTATATTTCATCAACAACAACAAATAATCATCTATTTTATGACTATCGTGTTATTTCATCACTTTATATTAGGAGATTCATACAATTACGGATATGAGTCCTAATTGATTGATTATTGTTTGCTATCTATATAACCGGATCCAAAGTCATACATGAATAACAAGCAACAACAAATAATTCAGATGAAACATAAATACTCAAGAATAAGAACAATGAAATCAAACCACTTTGGTCTCACAATCCATCTTGAATTGAATATGTAGCAATCCTTTGGCTAGATTTGGAATTTAGCCACTCATGATCTTTAGAATTCTCTCTAGGGTTTTCTTACAAAATTGTATCTGAATATGGAATGAATTTCTCAAAGAAACCCTATAGGATATTTATATACAAAAGTAAGTAATTGAAAGGTCATCATTTAGTGTAAACTGGCAGTTACACATTAAACGCTGGCGGCCCAAATCCATCATGGCCGGCTTATCTTCATTTGCCTCCTCATTATCCCTTGCAGTTACATGATAGGCCGGCATTTTCCCATAAAGGCCGGCGGCGTTTCTCTTTCCAAAGCCAGCGTATGTTCTCATTCATGAATCCAGTGTAGCAAAGGCCGGCAGCGTTGATAGATAAGCTGGCGGTCTTCATGTATTGTCCAACATCCAGAGATGAAATGGCCGGCGGCTTAGATATATATGCTGCCGGCGTTTAAAGTTGAGTTTGTTTACTGCCAAATTCAAGATACGCTGATGAAATCCAATAAAGGCCGGCGGCGTAAGTCCATGAATGGCCGGCCTATCTTTCTGATTTTTGTTCCTTGTATATATTTTACTCCAATTTTGTACTTTTTGCTTCTTTTGGATTCATAGACCTGATATTCATATAAATCATGATTAAGTACCGATTCCATATAATTTCTACGAAATTAATAACAATTAATCCAAATTAAATCCCATAAAATTAGAGTAAATGTCATCTCAACAAATTCCCCACACTTAAACCATTGCTTGTCCTCAAGCAAAACTATGTAACCAAAATGAAATCTTTTGTTAGAGTGTGCTTACTTTCAAAATTCATATTCAAGCATCTCTTTTCTTTTTTGATTCAAGACTTGTGATTTTCAGTGCTTACCGCTCAAACCAAACTGAGGATTTGTAATTAGAGTACTAGATGAAAATTCAGTAGTTAATCTAAACAAAACAAACTTGAATCACATATTTAACCAAAGATCCTTCTACTCAAGAGTAAATATCCAATAAGGAAAAATACCCATTTAGACTTCATTGGACATCTAACCGCATATACTCTTACCAACACAGAATAAAAGCATGTGATATCAGTTCTTTCCCTAGATTTTTCTTTGTTTATTATAAGTCTTATTCCGTTCAATTGCTTCAACATTCATTTTTTTTTTCATTCAAGCATATTTAGAGCCTTCAGAGATGAATCTCTGGACGGGTTTTAGTCCGTTTCTTTTCAGCTCTTTCTTTTTCTAATTTTTTCTTTAAAGCACTTTTCATTTTTAGCCTTTCCTCCCTTATCGTTATAGTGAGTTCATTGAGTCGGTACATCCCGGGCTCATCACCCAAGTGACCAGGTTTTAAAGGGACCCCTACGAACTCTTCCTCACTCTAACATTCAAGTTTGGATACTCATAACTCGATTGTTTGAGTTAGAGGAGTATAGGCTTATGCTTGTTTCTACTTTTTGAATGCAACAACAAATTTAAGACTTTTTTATCAAAGATCACTAAGAAAAAGACTTCCTTTATCTCTTTTACTAAGTGTTGAAAAATTCTTTAATAAGAACTTATAAAAGTATATATAAGTTAGCTTTTTCCTAGAAGTAAACCTGTTTATTTTTCATAAGGACTCGACTTACTCAAACTTCCAAATCTAAAGCCAAATACACAGTAAATCTGTTCCTTAAAGATTTACTACTCAATTTTAACTAAGTACTCAAATCACAACAGTATAGGTGAGTAAAGCACTTTCACAAGTCAATATTTTTTTTTTTTCAACACAAATTCCAGATTTCAATGATTTTTTTTTTGAAAAAATTAGGCCTTAAATGCCTATATTACTTAAGAACAAACATTCAAGAATTTAAAGTGTGGGTACACTTTCATATCCAGATGTCTTGTATATATCATAAATCCAAAAATCAGACATCAATCACAAGATGAAATACCAATTCATATTTTATCCCTCCCCCACACTTATAATAAACAGTGTCCTCACTGTTTCTAAATCAGCACAAAGTAGGAAAGAAATAAAAAGAAATAGGAATAACGGTACTTCCCCGGTTTCTCTTTTGAAGCTCCTTTGAAGTTCTTTGTCCTTTAAAACTCATGAGAGAGATTTTCTTCTTCAGTTCAAGATCTAAGACCTACAAAACCAAACAAATAAAAGAAAACAAAACACACAAAAACAAAAGCATTAGTAACAAAAACCATGGGTTGCCTCCCATGAAGCGCTTCTTTATAGTCCTTAGCTGGACTATTCCAAGTCATTCTCTTATGGAGGCTCAAAGATATAGGATTCCCAATTCTCAAACATAGGATATCCTTCAGTTAAATTCTTCTCATGATTTACCCTAGCGATCTCTCCATCTAAAGCTTTTAACAATTGATCATAGAAGATATCACTAGTGTCTCTTTTTATGCTCATCCTCCTTTGAATTCAACTTATCATCTCCAATCTTCTCCATAATTTGTCCAGTGTCAACTAAATTTTCACCAAGTCCATCCACTTTTGATTCATCAACTAGGCTCTCTTCTTGCACTTCCACAACCTGATTGTCATTCTTAGAGATAGCAAAAATATTAGAAATATTTGAATTAATTTTCTTTTCACTATCTACGAGAATCTAATGATCTCCCCATCAAATTCCATAGTCATAACCCCTTCATTAACATCAATTTTGGTTTTAGATGTTTTCATAAATGGTCTCCCAAGCAAAAGTGTAGGTGATTTTGAATACATCTCCTCACCCATATCAATTACATAAAAGTCAGCGGGAAACACTAATCCATTGACTTGTACCAAAACATCTTCCAAAATACCTGATGGATATATATTAGATCTATCTGCAAGTTGCAAGATTACTCTTGTTTCTTTCAAAGATCCAATATTCAACTTCTTAAATATAGATAAGGGCATGATATTAACTGAAGCTCCTAGGTCACACATACAATTTTCAATCTTAACTTGATCTATTGTACAAGGAATAGAAAACGTACCAGGGTCCTTGCACTTTGGTGGTAGCTTCTTCTGAAGAACAGCAGAAATATTCTCACCCATATAAACCATCTCATTTCCTCTAAGCTTCTTCTTGTTTGTGCAAAGATCTTTCAGAAACTTAGCATATCGAGGTATTTTCTTAATCACATCCAATAAAGGAATATTCACCTCGACTTTCCTAAAAGTCTCCAAAATTTCCTTCTCTTCATCCAATTTCTTGGATTGATTCAACCTAGAAGGGAATGGGGGTATAGGCTTATAAATCTGTGGTGGGGGTTTTTCTACTTGTTTCTCCTCCATGTGGGGGTTCTCTTTTTCACTTTTCTCATTGGAGTCGGTCTCAATTACCTTCTCATTTGAGTCTTGCAATTCCTTGCCAGATCTCAAGGAAATTGCACTCACATTTTCTCTATGATTAATGGTGTTAGAAGGTAACTTACCTTGCTGTTCCAACTTACCTACTGAAGTGGCAAGTTTACTCATCTGACCCTCCAAATGTTGAATGCTTTGCTTCGTCTCATGTTGGAATTGCTTAGTCTCATCCTGAAATTGTTTAGTGTTGATTGCAAGAGACTTAACAATATCTTCAAGTGATGTACCTGAACTTGAAGACGAAGACTGTTGTGGTGGTGGTTGTTGTGGCCTTGGTTGATATTGCTGAAAGTTCTGTGGCCTTGGTTGGTAACTGAAATTTGGATGATCCCTCCATCCAGGATTGTATGTAGTGGCATAGGGATCATATTTTCTTTGAGGTGGTTGTGGTTGTCCTGGAAATACTCCAATCGCATTTGCATGCGCATATGAATCTTCTTGTAATGTTGGACACATGTCTGTGGGATGGTTGGAAGCACATATACCACAAGCTTTAACCTGCTGTTGATTCCCTAAGCTATCTGTTGCACAAGAGAAGTGAGATTAGAAATTTGATTCTCAAGATGAGGAATTTACCTCATTAACTCTTATTGTGATAGGATCATGACGGTATTCAAACTGTTGTGAATTCGCAGCCATCAAAGATATTAAATCCCGAGCCTGAGCAGGGGTTTTGTCTACTATAGCTCCTCCGCTTGCTGCATTCATCATTTTCCTTTCTATTGGCAGCAGACCTTCATAGAAATATTGGATCAAAAGCTGTTCTGAGATACCATGTTGTGGACAACTGGCAACCAATTGCTTGAATCGCTCCCAATACTCATGAAGATTTTCCGTGTCCCTTTGTCTTATCCCACTAATTTCCCGTCTAATATTTGCAGCTCTTGTTGCAGGGAAAAATTTGTCCAGAAAAGCTTTAACCATATCAGTCCAAGTAGCAATGGATCCAGGAGGTAGATAAAATAACCAATCCTTTGCCTTGTCTTTCAATGAGAATGGGAAAGCTCTTAATTTGATTTGATCTTCAGGAATCCCTTGAGGTCTCATGCTGGAACAGACAATGTGAAATTCCTTCAAATGTTTATGAGGATCCTCATTTTCCAGACCATGAAAACTTGGCAACAGATGAATAAGCCCTGACTTCAATTCCAATGCTACATTCAACTCCGGATATTGAATACAAAGCGGTTGTTGATTCACATCCGGTTCAGCCAACTGTCGTAGAGTCCTATCTTGATTTTCCATCTGTCCTTGTTCTTGTAATATATCTTCTCTTTCAAATTCACTGGATGATTCAGACAGTTCCAGTGCTTGGTTCAAACCAGGAGATGGAGATGATGTAGTGGCGGCTTGAGCACGCAACTTGGCCTGTTTTCTCAATCTCTTAGCGGTCTTCTCAATTTCTTGATCAAACTGTAATTCACCTGTTTGAGAAGAACGAGTCATAAAAAAAACAGAAACAAATATTCGACACCAATCCCCGGCAACGGCGCCAAATTTTGGTGGGTGTCGAATCCAACAAAAATAATAATTATAATCAACCTGCTTTAAATATTTGTAAATAGAGTGAGCAGGATCGTCTCCACAGGGACTGGTAAAATTCCCAAGTTTCTATCGAGATTAAGAAGAGAAAAATTGGGGGTTTTGAAATCAAACAATTAAATAAATTATATATCTAAATACGAAAATTCTATATTAGGAAAATATCCAACCAAAGTCTTACCACAATTCAATTCTTGGATTGATCATTGACTCAAATATTTTATTCTATTTTGAATAGGTTAGTTATAATTTTCAATAAGCTCTGAAAATTAATCTTTCCTTAGGTATTAAATAACCAAGATAAGATCGTTGATTATTCTTAATCGAATAGATAACCCTAAACAAGCTCTTAAGGTTTAATCTATCAATTGCATTAGAAATTAGAGAGACCTAACCCCAATCAACAATCTCATAGAGCATGGATCATATTAGAATAGATTATATTTCATCAACAACAACAAATAATCATCTATTTTATGACTATCGTGTTATTTCATCACTTTATATTAGGAGATTCATACAATTACGGATATGAGTCCTAATCGATTGATTATTGTTTGCTATCTATATAACCGGATCCAAAGTCATACATGAATAACAAGCAACAACAAATAATTCAGATGAAACATAATACTCAAGAATAAGAACAATGAAATCAAACCACTTTGGTCTCACAATCCATCTTGAATTGAATATGTAGCAATCCTTTGCTAGATTTGGAATTTAGCCACTCATGATCTTTAGAATTCTCTCTAGGGTTTTTCTTACAAAATTGTATCTGAATATGGAATGAATTTCTCAAAGAAACCCTATAGGATATTTATATACAAAAGTAAGTAATTGAAAGGTCATCATTTAGTGTAAACTGGCAGTTACACATTAAACGCTGGCGGCCTAAATCCATCATGGCCGGCTTATCTTCATTTGCCTCCTCATTATCCCTTGCAGTTACATGATAGGCCGGCATTTTCCCATAAAGGCCGCGGCGTTTCTCTTTCCAAAGCCGGCGTATGTTCTCATTCATGAATCCAGTGTAGCAAAGGCCGGCAGCGTTGATAGATAAGCGGCGGCCTTCATGTATTGTCCAACATCCAGAGATGAAATGCCGCGGCTTAGATATATATGCTGCCGGCGTTTAAAGTTGAGTTTGTTTACTGCCAAATTCAAGATACGCTGATGAAATCTAATAAAGGCCGGTGGCGTAAGTCCATGAATGGCCGGCCTATCTTTCTGATTTTTGTTCCTTGTATATATTTTACTCCAATTTTGTACTTTTTGCTTCTTTGGATTCATAGACCTGATATTCATATAAATCATGATTAAGTACCGATTCCATATAATTTCTACGAAATTAATAACAATTACCAAATTAAATCCCATAAAATTAGAGTAAATGTCATCTCAACAAATTTCCCACACTTAAACCATTGCTTGTCCTCAAGCAAAACTATGTAACCAAAATGAAATCTTTTGTTAGTGTGCTTACTTTCAAAATTCATATTCAAGCATCTCTTTTCTTTGTTTGATTCAAGACTTGTGTTTTCAGTGTTACCGCTCAACCAAACTGAGTATTTGTATTAGAGTACTTAGATGAAAATTCAGTAGTTAATCTAAAAAAAACAAATTTGAATCACATATTTAACCAAAGATCCTTCTACTCAAGAGTAAATACTTAGTCCAATAAGGAAAAAAAAACCCATTTAGACTTCATTGGACATCTAACCGGCATATACTCTTACCAACACAGAATAAAAGCACGTGATATAAGTTCTTTTCCCTAGATTATTTCTTTGTTTATTATAAGTCTTATTCCGTTCAATTGCTTCACATTCATTTTTTTTTTCATTCAAGCATATTTAGAGCCTTCAGAGATGAATCTCTGGACGGGTTTTTGTCCGTTTCTTTTCAGCTCTTTCTTTTTCTAATTTTTTCTTTTAAAGCACTTTTCACTTTTTAGCCTTTCCTCCCTTATCGTTATAGTGAGTTCATTGAGTCGGTACATCCCGGGCTCATCACCCAAGTAACCAGGTTTTAAAGGGACCCCTACGAACTCTTCCTCACTCTAACGTTCAAGTTTGGATACTCATAACTCGATTGTTGGAGTTAGAGGAGTATAGGCTTATGCTTGTTTCTACTTTTTGAATGCAACAACAAATTTAAGATTTTTTTTTATCAAAGATCACTAAGAAAAAGACTTCCTTTATCTCTTTTACTAAGTGTTGAAAAATTCTTTAATAAGAACTTATAAAAGTATATATAAGTTAGCTTTTTTCCTAGAAGTAAACCTGTTTATTTTTCACATAAGAACTCGACTTACTCTCAAACTTCCAAATCTAAAGCCAAATACACAGTAAATCTGTTTCTTAAAGATTTCACTACTCAATTTTAACTAAGTACTCAAATCACAACAGTATAGGTGAGTAAAGCACTTCCACAAGTCAATATTTTTTTTTTTTCAACACAAATTCCAGATTTCAATGATTTTTTTTTTTTTTGAAAAAATTAGGCCTTAAATGCCCTATATTACTTAAGAACAAACATTCAAGAATTTAAAGTGTGGGTACACTTTCATATCAAGATGTCTTGTATATATCATAAATCCAAAAAATCAGACATCAATCACAAGATGAAATACTCCAATTCATATTTTATCCCTCCCCCACACTTATAATAAACAGTGTCCTCACTGTTTCTAAATCAGCACAAAGTAGGAAAGAAATAAAAAGAAATAGGAATAACGGTACTTCCCCGGTTTCTCTTTTGAAGCTCCTTTGAAGTTCTTTGTCTTTTAAAACTCATGACAGAGATTTTCTTCTTCAGTTCAAGATCTAAGACCTACAAAACCAAACAAATAAAAGAAAACAAAAACACAAAAAAAAAAAAAGCATTAGTAACAAAAAACCATGGGTTGCCTCCCATGAAGCGCTTCTTTATAGTCCTTAGCTGGACTATTCCAAGTCATTCTCTTATGGAGGCTCAAAGATATAGGATTCCCAATTCTCAAACATAGGATATCATTCAGTTAAATTCTTCTCATGATTTACCCTAGCGATCTCTCCATCTAAAGCTTTTAACAATTGATCATAGAAGATATCACTAGTGTCTCTTTTATGCTCATCCTCCTTTGAATTCAACTTATCATCTCCAATCTTCTCCATAATTTGTCCAGTGTCAACTAAATTTTCACCAAGTCCATCCACTTTTGATTCATCAACTAGGCTCTCTTCTTGCACTTCCACAACCTGATTGTCATTCTTGAGATAGCAAAAATATTAGAAATATTTGAATTAATTTTCTTTTTACTATCTACTGAGAATCTAATGATCTCCCATCAAATTCATAGTCATAACCCCTTCATTAACATCAATTTTGGTTTTAGATGTTTTCATAAATGGTGTCTCCCAAGCAAAAGTGTAGGTGATTTTGAATACATCTCCTCACCCATATCAATTACATAAAAGTCAGCGGGAAACACTAATCCATTGACTTGTACAAAACATCTTCCAAAATACCTGATGGATATATTTAGATCTATCTGCAAGTTGCAAGATTACTCTTGTTTCTTCAAAGATCCAATATTCAACTTCTTAAATATAGATAAGGGCTGGCATGATTAACTGAAGCTCCTAGGTCACACATACAATTTTCAATCTTAACTTGATCTATTGTACAAGGAATAGAAAACGTACAGGGTCCTTGCACTTTGGTGGTAGCTTCTTCTGAAGAACAGCAGAAATATTCTCACCCATATAAACCATCTCATTTCCTTTAAGCTTCTTCTTGTTTGTGCAAGATCTTTCAGAAACTTAGCATATCGAGGTATTTTCTTAATCACATCCAATAAAGGAATATTCACCTCAACTTTCCTAAAAGTCCCAAAATTTCCTTCTCTTCATCCAATTTCTTGGATTGATTCAACCTAGAAGGGAATGGGGGTATAGGCTTATATATCTGTGGTGGGGGTTTTTTCTACTTGTTTCTCCTCCTATGTGGGGGTTCTCTTTTTCACTTTTCTCATTGGAGTCGGTCTCAATTACCTTCTCATTTGAGTCTTGCAATTCCTTGCCAGATCTCAAGGAAATTGCACTCACATTTTCTCTATGATTAATGGTGTTAGAAGGTAACTTACCTTGCTGTTCCAATTACTACTGAAGTGGCAAGTTTACTCATCTGACCCTCCAAATGTTGAATGCTTTGCCTCGTCTCATGTTGGAATTGCTTAGTCTCATCCTGAAATTTTTTGGTGTTGATTGCAAGAGACTTAACAATATCTTCAAGTGATGTACCTGAACTTGAAGATGAAGACTGTTGTGGTGGTGGTTGTTGTGGCCTTGGTTGGTATTGCTGAAAGTTCTGTGGCCTTGGTTGGTAACTGAAATTTGGATGATCCCTCCATCTAGGATTGTATGTAGTGGCATAGGGATCATATTTTCTTTGAGGTGGTTGTGGTTGTCCAGGAAATACTCCAATCGCATTTGCATGCGCATATGAATCTTCTTGTAATGTTGGACACATGTCTGTGGGATGGTTGGAAGCACATATACCACAAGCTTTAACCTGCTGTTGATTCCCTAAGGCTATCTGTTGCACAAGAGAAGTGAGATTAGAAATTTGATTCTCAAGATGAGGAACATTTATCTCATTAACTCTTCTTGTGATTGGATCATGACGGTATTCAAACTGTTGTGAATTTGCAGCCATTAAAGATATCAAATCCCGAGCCTGAGCAGGGGTTTTGTCTACTATTGCTCCTCCGCTTGCTGCATTCATCATTTTTCTTTCTATTGGCAGTAGACCTTCATAGAAATATTGGATCAAAAGCTGTTCTGAGATACCATGTTGTGGACAACTGGCAACTAATTGCTTGAATCGCTCCCAATATTCGTGAAGATTTTCCGTGTCCCTTTGTCTTATCCCAGTAATTTCCCGTCTAATATTTGCAGCTCTTGTAGCAGGGAAAAATTTGTCCAGAAAAGCTTTAACCATATCAGTCCAAGTAGCAATGGATCCAGGAGGTAGATAAAATAACCAATCCTTTGCCTTGTCTTTCAATGAGAATGGGAAAGCTCTTAATTTGATTTGATCTTCAGGAATCCCTTGAGGTCTCATGCTGGAACAGACAATGTGAAATTCCTTCAAATGTTTATGAGGATCCTCATTTTCCAGACCATGAAAACTTGGCAACAGATGAATAAGCCCTGACTTCAATTCCAATGCTACATTCACTCCGGATATTGAAATACACAGCGGTTGTTGATTCACATCCGGTTCAGCCAACTGTCGTAGAGTCCTATCTTGATTTTCATCTGTCCTTGTTCTTGTAATATCTTCTCTTTCAGATTCACTGGATGATTCAGACAGTTCCAGTGCTTTGGTTCAAACCAGGAGAATGGAGATGCTGTAGTGGCGGCTTGAGCACGCAACTTGGCCTGTTTTCTCAATCTCTTAGCGGTCTTCTCAATTTCTTGATCAAACTGTAATTCACCTGTTTGAGAAGAACGAGTATAAAAAAAAAACAGAAACAAATATTCGACACCAATCCCCGGCAACGGCGCCAAATTTTGGTGGGTGTCGAATCCAACAAAAATAATAATTTATAATCAACCTGCTTTAAATATTTGTAAATAGAGTGAGCAGGATCGTCTCCACAGGGACTGGTAAAATTCCCAAGTTTCTATCGAGATTAAGAAGAGAAAAATTGGGGGGTTTTGAAATCAAACAATTAAATAAATTATATATCTAAATACGAAAATTCTATATTAGGAAAATATCCAACCAAAGTCTTACCACAATTCAATTCTTGGGATTGATCATTGACTCAAATATTTTTATTCTTATTTTGAATAGGTTAGTTATAATTTTCAATAAGCTCTGAAAATTAATCTTTCCTTAGGGATTAAATAACAAGATAAGATCGTTGATTATTCTTAATCGAATAGACAACCCTAAACAAGCTCTTAAGGTTTAATCTATCAATTGCATTAGAAATTAGAGAGACCTAACCCTAATCAACAATCTCATAGAGCATGGATCATTTAGAATGATTATATTTCATCAACAACACAAAATAATCATCTATTTTATGACTATCGTGTTATTTCATCACTTTATTTAGGAGATTCATACAATTACGGATATGAGTCCTAATTGATTGATTATTGTTTGCTATCTATATAACCGGATCCAAAGTCATACATGAATAACAAGCAACAACAAATAATTCAGATGAAAACATAAATACTCAAGAATAAGAACAATGAAATCAAACCACTTTGGTCTCACAATCCATCTTGAATTGAATATGTAGCAATCCTTTGGCTAGATTTGGAATTTAGCCACTCATGATCTTTAGAATTCTCTCTCTAGGGTTTTCTTACAAAATTGTATCTGAATATGGAAGAATTTCTCAAAGAATCTATAGGATATTTATATACAAAAGTAAGTAATTGAAAGGTCATCATTTAGTGTAAACTGCAGTTACACATTAAACGCTGGCGGCCTAAATCCATCATGGCCGGCTTATCTTCATTTGCTCCTCATTATCCCTTTGCAAATTACATGATAGGCCGGCATTTTCCCATAAAGGCCGGCGGCGTTTCTCTTTCCAAAGCCGGCGTATGTTCTCATTCATGAATCCAGTGTAGCAAGGCCGGCAGCGTTGATAGATAAGCTGGCGGCCTTCATGTATTGTCCAACATCCAGAGATGAAATGGCCGGCAGCTTAGATAATATATGCTGCCGGCGTTTAAAGTTGAGTTTTGTTACTGCCAAATTCAGATACGCTGATGAAATCCAATAAAGGCGGCGGCGTAAGTCCATGAATGGCCGGCCTATCTTTCTGATTTTTGTTCCTTGTATATATTTTACTCTAATTTGTTTTTTGCTTCTTTTGGATTATAGACCTGATATTCATATAAATCATGATTAAGTACCGATTCCATATAATTTCTACGAAATTAATAACAATTAATCCAAATTAAATCCCATAAATTAGAGTAAATGTCATCTCAACACGCTTTTCCGTAATTGGGTCGGGAAAGCCGGAATTGAAAAATTCCCGAATTTAAAACTTTGAAAGGTCTAAAATATACTTTAGAATGATAATTCATATTCATTCATTTTATAAAACTTCTTTTATTATGAAATCGAAGAAAGCCGGATCTAGGGTTCCTAAGCTCCTCTCACTAAGCTTGAACTAGACTGACATAGGGTTTCGTTCTCCGGTTTCGAAAGTTTATTTGATTACTACGAAGCTAGGGTTATATATTACAAGAACAAAATAAAAATAAATTATGAAATGAATAGTAGTAGATCGTACTGAAAGACCCCCTAATTACGGTAATAATGGAAATACGATAAAAAGGTTATAACTGTAACTTTTATAACCCAAAAATTTATATAACTGATATATTTAGAAATCTTATGAAATTACGAGTCTAACGGTACTATTGGTATATTTTTGATATCTCGAGCCCCGGGACGCTTTTCGATGTTTGTATCCGAACGGGTTCGAAATAGACCCAAAATTTACCAATCTGATATTTTTAAACAAACTCATATTACGATGAGTTATTCTACATATTTAAACTACATCTCGGCCTTTAGGGTTAGTGGCGCTAGATTGCTGGACTTAAACTATTGTATTCCGGTTATGGTTTCCAGGTGATTTTTCGGGTTAGATCCTTGCCAATTTGGAAACTGGTATTTTATGTTTATACAACACATTTGATTTGAGAAATTTATCCTAAATTTTATTTTCATAAGTATTTAATATCTTTTAACGTTTCCAAAATTTTTGAATTGGGTTTCATTTCCGAAAGTTAATCGTTATTCACTTTTTAGTAATTGGTTTTTGGAATCTCTATTACTCGATTTTATAAGTCGGAGTTAAATATGGAAATTTTTGTACATCGTGGTTTTGAATTTGAAGACCACTGAGTTCTTATTTTATTTTTAAGGATTTGTATTTTCTCATGATTAAGAAATTTCTGGATTCGCTCGTGTTTTTGGAACTAGTTGAAATTCGGTTTTAATTTGGAGTGATTTTTAGGGTTTATTTTCGAAGTTCATCTTGGAATAATTTACTGAAATTTTCCGGGGCTTACAGCGGGGGTGGTGTCACGCCCCGAAGGGTACCCTAAACGTGGCAGTCTGTCGTACACAATATTAAAGCCTAAGAATGACCACCTCAGTCACGCGAAGGCTTCCATACTATGTACAAGGCGTCTAACACATAGAGGAGACACATCGAAATGATACATTTTATGTTGATACAATTGAGTAACAATGTAAAGGAAATGCCATCCACTATACTCCAAATACAAAACACTATACTTCAAAATACAGTTCATCAAACTTCAATTACATTCATCCCAAGACTTCACTACATAAAACTATTACAAGGAAAAACGTAAAGCTTAGCCAAAAACTTCAAGCATTCTTATATCTTGCCGGAATCCCGAAGTCATTCACGACTTCAACCATCTCGAACCTCACTTAGAATACTTGGAATAACCTGCTCATTAAAACAACTATTGGGATATAAGCTACACTAGCTTAGTGAGAATTCCCTTAATTTCGTACCATAACAAACAAGTTATTAATCAATCATATGCTATGCATGAACAAGCACGTGAGCAAGCAATTATGCAGGGTAACCGGAACCCAACACACAAATGGATTTAAGCCTCCGTATCTGGGTTAGGAATGGTATTGAGTCTACACGACCGCTGCTAGTCCCCAAGCCCTGGCTCTTAGCACTCGACTCGGCTAGGCTCATACAAGGATGCTCCACATGCGCCTTAGTATCCTAGAATGAGCTCTGATACCGGGTCTCATTACTCAAACGAGTCCTCGGACCATACCGATCGACCTGCGTAGGAGTAGCACGCTACCAAATGCAATATGTCTGATGCGATGCATGATCAATTTACCTTTTGCTTAGGTCAAAATATTTATACATTCTTTAAAGTGACCAGGCAATATCATACACATAAAATAATATGAACCGTGCAGTTATCCAATCAAATCGTGTTTCGACATGCTTTAGTATTCTTTGGCATACATTTATCACAATCTCATCATATCCATCCCCATTCATATCGATTTTTATCTTGTTTCTAAAATTCTAATGCGACTAATTACAAACACAATCAAGGTAACAAAACAAGGAGAAAACTCACTCGGCCATTGGATCACCGGTCTTCTAGTAATAATAATCCAGTGGTAGGGAATCGTCGAACTCGGGATAACTAAAAAGGAAGAAATACTCTAATCAGTATTTCAACTCAAACTAATCCAACGACTTCATACGAACTTATCAAATTCGTAATTCGCGTCCTAAGCGGGAATTCCAACTTAAAACGGCCATAACTTGGTCATTTTAACTCGGAATCTCGTAAATTTTATATCGATTTCTATCTACTTCAGAAGAGCTTTCTAAATACGAATTTTAAATCAAGTTTTGAAAATATCTAAGCCTCGGAATTGAGGGATCAGATCTGTACAGCGGGTTTATCAATTCCAAAAATGCGGTTTTCATGAATGCATTTGAGATTCCTAAGTATGAAATGATACTAAATGCAATGGTAATGATTTTCCCTATCATGAATGTCATGATGTGAACTTTAATGAGTCTATGTTCTTATAACTTTTTAAATTTAAAGAATTTAAAAAAAACTTTTCTTAGAAACCATTTTATACCAATGTTTAGTAAGTGAATTCACTACACTTGACCACAACTACATATTACAAGGATTTTCTTTAGAAAAACTCTACTTTGTTTAAAGAAATTTTGACCCTTATATTAGTTATATCCTAAGGCCTTTATTTCTTTAATAAAATCCATTTATAAACTTTTAAGTGGGTCTTTTACTATGGGGTTTCCAAAAATCCGAATTTACAAAATCCATTTCAAGTTGATTCCTTAGGAAAAAATATTTTATACTTAAACTTTAAGTATTTATTATATCTATATCCTAAGGACTTCATTTATTTAAGAAAATATCATTTTTGAAGTTGGAAAAATAGTGTTTTCTAACCCTACATCCATTATTACGAATTTTGTCTACATGACTTTTAACTCAAAACTCCTATGGACTTCATTTCTTGTTTCCAACATTTTCTTTAGTAAAAACTCATTTAGACTCATGAAAAATATTACTAAACATTATCTATTACCTATAGGCTTTATTTCTCTTGTAAAATATAAGTTTAGAAGTTGATAAAAGTGTTTTTGACCTAGGTTTTCAAAGTCATCCGAATTTTCACAAGTTCATTTCTTGAAAAGTACTTTTCTTTTTGACTTCATGGACTCATCTATCTATAGATCTATATACTAGGAAAGTCATTTACTAAAGACAAAAACATTAAAGACTATTAATGCACATAAACACAAAATAATAATGAAACCTTAAATGCCTACATGATCATGAGTAGTAATA
Organism: Combretum micranthum; assembly: GCA_024138025.1. Classification (NCBI taxonomy): domain Eukaryota; kingdom Viridiplantae; phylum Streptophyta; class Magnoliopsida; order Myrtales; family Combretaceae; genus Combretum; species Combretum micranthum. The sequence goes on from JAMXBD010003519.1 coordinate 113,819, forward strand.
TGATGGATCTACTTTATCAAATGCTTAAATGAGTTTTGAAAACATAAAAACTATATTTTTATAAAAGATCTTTTGTTTAAAATACTTTTTGTTGGAGGAACATAAAGCTTTTGGTATGAAAGCTTCTTTAAAAGTTAGATCCACATTGTAATGGTTCGGTATTCTTGTCTTGATATCTCATTGTCCCTACCAAAAGATCATGGGGACACTTGGTTGAAATATCCAAGAATTACTTAGCCATAACAAAGATCTAAGGATGGAAACGGTAAAAGGCTTACTTACTTGAAGTGGAATGGAGATGTAAAGAGGAAATGGAAGTTTTGTGTGTGTGTGGGAGAGCCTAGACATCATCAAGGGTCGGTTCCGAACCGGGAACCGACCTGACCCGTCACCGGCGGTTCCTGAACCGGGAACCGGCCCGGCAATGGCGGGTCTAAACCGGTAAAGGACCCGGCGGTTCTGACGGGTCCTTACGGTTCCATCCTTAAAAACCGCATGACCCGGCGGTTTTGGAACCGTCGATTGAAGAACCGGCAGAACCGGTGGTTCTACACCATAAATATTATAAAAAAAAAAAAAGAAAAAAAGAAAATAAAATTATAAAAAATTGTAATTATAAAATAAATATTTAAAACTATTTTTGAATAAATAATAAAAAATTTATTTCCTATTCACAATATTAAATGTGTTATTATTAACAACACAAGTAATAAATACATTTGAAATCATATATTGTTAAATTTATGTAGACTTCTAATTAAAGTAGACTTTCTTTCTTAACAATGTGTGATTCGTTTTTTGTTATTGAGAATTATTTATATCTTTGAATATTTTATAGTGTCACATTGCTAATATAACAACTAAAAAATGCAAGTGATTATATATAAATAAATACATAATTATAGAATTTCTTTTAATTAATGCTATGAACAATTATTGTTAAGTTCAATGTTATTTCAAGTTAAAAATTTATTTTGTATTTTTTCTTAGTTAAATTAAGTAAATTATTTAATTGATTTTTTATTTTTTTCATGGTTCCCGGTTCCTCTAGAACCGAAACCGAACCGTGAGAATCGGCGGTTCTTAAGAACAGGGAATCGGACCGGCTCCCACGGGTCCGGTTCCGGTTCCACCACTTTTGGAACCGGGAACCGGTGGTTCGGTCCGGTTCCAGACCCGAACCGGACCGTGACGATGTCTAGGGGAGCCTCTAAACTTTCGGCCAAGGAGGAAAAGAGGGAGTGGAGAGGAGAGAAAAAGAGAGTGTTTTAAGAGCTTTTTCACTTTGTGAAAATGGAAAAGTGAAAGAATGAGGAAGGAGAGAGAAAAAGTAGTATATATATATAAGTTGGAATTAGGTTAAATGAAGTTAGTTTAAAAGAAAAAAAATTTGCAAAATGGACATGGGGAGGGGGGCCATGTCACGTCGGTCTTGTAGCTTGTAGGGGAAGAAGAAGTTTGAAAATTTTGCTTTATTTTGATTGATTTAACTTGATATGTAATTGTCATAAAAAGTAAGAAAAGATAAGGGACAAAATGTGTAGAGAAAAGAGGGTGATTTGAGTGATGGTAAGAGTTAGACTTGTAGGGTAGGCCAATAGGTAGATTAGGTAGTACTTTATGAATAGTGAGGAATAGTTTGACAAGACAATTTGATTTTCCGGTAGTAATGGAATATGAATAAAAAGGCTATAACTGTATTTTTCATAAGCCGGAAAATTATGAAAAATCTATTTTTTAAATCCTTATTTTATTTCGATTCAAATGAGTATTCATAAGTAAATTTTTGAAATTCTAGTTCCGGGGCACCTTTTTCTATAATGGGTCTCGGGATGACCCGAAATTAAAATTTTCTCAAAATCTGATCTTTTCTTGGTTTGAAATATAATCAAGAACTATATTCAAAATTAAATTTTCTTATAAAAGTTTCTTATTTGGAAACCGTGGAAAAGCTGGAATTTGGGTTTCTAAGCCTTTCTTACGAAGCTTAAACTAAACCGGTTTAGGGATTCATTTTCTGGTTTTCGAAGTTTACTTGATTACTAGGAAATCCGGGTTTTCATTATAAAAAATAAAATTATGTAATGAAATGAAATGAATAGTGCAAAAGAATAATCAATTACCGGTAGAAATAAAAATACGGTAAAAAGGTTATAACTGTAACTTTTATAACCCGAAAAATTATATAACTGATATATTTAGAAATCTCGTGGAATTACGAGTCTAACGGTACTAATGGTATATTTTTTATATCTCGAGCCCCGGACACGCTTTTCGAAGTCTGTATCCGAACGGGTTCAAAATAGGTCAAAAATTTACCAATCTTATGTTTTTAGATAAACTTATATTACTACGAGCTATTCTGCATATTTTAAACTACACCTCGGCCTCTAGGGTTAAGGGCACTAGATTGCCGGACTTAAGCTATTGTATTCCGGTTAAGGTTT